>JAUEJL010103757.1:0-13035 GCA_032274825.1 Drosophyllum lusitanicum | reverse complement strand
AGGACTAAAAACATGTGAAATTTTATCATTAAATTGTTATCATTATCGGCTGGAAAGTTATCATTTCCAGCCACCGAGAATGATAACTTCCAGCCACCCGAAAATGATAACTTCCAGCCACCAAAAAATGATAACTTTCTAGCCGAAAATGATAACAATTCCAGTTAAAAATAATAACATTTTCCAGTCACCGAAAATGAAAAATTCCAGCCACTTGATAACATTTTCCAACTACCGAAAATGATAACTTTCAGCCACCGAAAATGACAACTTTCCAGCAAAAAATGATAACAATTCCAGTTGAAAATGATATCATTTTCCAGATGAAAATGATATCATTTTCCAGATAAAAATGATAACAATATACAACATTTATAATGATAACTTTCAGCCACCCGAAAATGATAAATTTTCAGCCGAAAATGATAACAATTCTAGTTGAAAATGGTAACATTTTCCAGACACTGAAAATGATAACTTCCGGCCAGCAGTTAAAAATGATAACATGATAACATTTTCCAGCCCCCAGTAGAAAATGATAACTTTCAGCCACCGAAAATGATAACTTTTCAGCCGAAAATGATAACAATTTCAGTTGAAAATGATATCATTTTTCAGATGAAAATGATAACAATATACAACATTTAAAATGATAACCTCCAGCCAACCGAAAATGATAACTTTCTAGCCGAAAATGATATCAATTCCAGTTGAAAATGATAACATTTTCCAGCCATCGAAAATGATAACATTTTCGACTTCCGGCCACCAGTTAAAAATGATAACATTTTCAGCCAAATATGATAACAATTCAAGTCACCAGTTGAAAATGATAAGATTTTCCAGCCACCGAAAATGACAACTTTCCAGCCGAAAATGATATAAATACACATGGTTATAGCCGAAAATGATAAAAATACACATATTTTTAGCCCAAAATGATATAAATACACGTGTTTTTTAGCCCAAAATGATATAAATACGCATGTTTTTAGCTGCAAATGATTAGATACACATGGTTACAGCCGAAAATGATAAAAATTCATATGATTCAAAATGATAACATTTTGGTATCATTTTCATATGGTTTGCATTTTCGAAATAAAATTTTCAGAAATATGGTAAGAGTGGTATTTTTGAAAGACGATTAAAAAATGAATATATTGGTATAATTTTTTTCGCTCAAATTCTCAAAATTAAAATAGTTATGGTAATTTAAAGATTTAAGGAGTAAATAAAAAATTAAAAAAGGAAATGTTGGGAAAGTATCATGAGAGGAGTATGGATTTTCTTTTACAATTACTATTTTGCCCTTTTAAATAAGTGGCTAGGAATTGACTTTTAAGTTCTATATTTAAGAGTAGAATTATGTGGATCACTACCCTCTATATATGTATGTGTGTGTGTGTGTGTGTAAATTAGTCGACCAAAATGAACTTAAGATTGTACTTTTTTTTATTGACGAAAGCAAACAGATTGTACTTTATTAATACAAATTTAATGGAGAAACCTTATATGGATAATGAAAGTTTAAAAATTGCCTTAACTACAAAAGCACTTAAAAGGTTTCTTTTTTATGTAACAAACTTTATATAGTTAATTACATAAAGAGTCTTTTTGGAATGGTTGTCACAAAATTTTGTTTTTATTTATTTAACTTTTAAAGTTACGAAAATTGTCACTATAGTTGTTGTGAAAGGGTATTTTGGTCAATTTCATATTTACCTTTGTTATCAAACAATCTCTAACATCTTCTTACACTTTTGTTAAAGGGTTTACTTCTCAAAAATGTATTAAACTATACCTCAAATGTAATTGTATGTATCAATCTTCCAAAAATGTTATTGTTTGTATTAAACTTTTAGTTTGTTGTTATTGTACGTATTTTGATTACATAAAAAAAAACAAAAAAGTATAAGTTTAGTACATCTAATAGGAAGTTTAATACACAAAATAACACATTTTTTGAAAGTTTAATACACACAGTAATATTTTTGGAAGGTGAATACACACATTAACATTTGGGGTATTATTTAATACATTTTGAAGAAGTAAACCCTTTGTTAAATTAATAATTAATTAACCTTTTTGTCAAAATTAACGAATATTAATTGATTATTAATATTGTCTAGAAAACTAATTTATTAGATTACCAGTTGTAGGTTATTTCTAATAATTTTTTCTTATTATTATGTTTTTTCTTAAGTGTTCTTCCTCATATTTAAGCGTTCTTCCCCAATCTAGAAACCTTAAATCAAGAACACAATCGTAATATGGCAAAATCGACTATGTAACCATCAAATCTGAGAACCAAAACCATACACAAGTCTGAAACAATAACAAAATAAATCTGAAACAATAACAAAACAAGAATTTGAATAAAAAAAAACAAGAAACCCCATAATCGCTTTTACAATCGATTTCTTCATGCAACCGTTCATTGTTTCTTTAGATCTACGGTTTGGAACCGCAAAACAAGTCTAGGCTTGTGAACGGTGATGCTAGTTTAGTTGTTGAAGAAAATATCCCGATGAACCGTGGGAGCATCCTGAGTCTAGCTCCAAGTTGTTCAAGAATATTGTCGTTGAGTTGTTTTTTCATGCACACGTTTTTTTCATATTTGTGGTGGTTTCCGTCTCCTTTTTGGATCTTCAATCTTATTCACATTATTGTGTTCACCGCCTCACTGCAGTCTTGTTCAGATTCTTGTACATGTGCTTTTTTCATTTTGTCCTTGTTTTAAAATAGGATATTAAGAACGGATCTAGGGTTATCGATTCATGAGGTGGTTGTGGTCATATGGTGGTGGTGGCTAGTGTAGATCGAAGAGAGAGAGAGAGAGAGAATGGGTGGCGGTGGTGTGGATCATAGTTGCTTTAGCAATGGGGTGGTCGTGCAATGGTGATGGACGGCGGTCAAAGGGATGGTGGTGGTTGTGCAGTGGCCTGTGTAGATCGAAGAGGGATAGAGAGAGAATGAAGGTGGTGGTGACCATAGTTGGTGGAGCGGTGGTGGTGGCCGGTAGTCAAAGGCGTGGTAGCGGTGATGATATAGCAATAACTTTTAGAGAGAAATAAAATGAAACATGGAGAGTAAGGAAGATGTGAGAGATGTGAGATAAAGTAGGTGATAAAAAGAAGTGGAAAAAAGTGTTTGGTAAAAAGGTTAAAAAAAGGTTGTTTGGAAATAATTGTAACATTTAATATGTGTTTGGTAACAAGGATAAATAAGAAATTGACCAAAATACCATTTAACTAACGATCAAACTTAACTGAAGTTAGTGTAAATGACCAAAAGTGAAACAAAATGACAACTATGGTGACTATTTTTATAATTTTTAAAGTTAAAGGACTAAAAGTGAAATTTCATGACAACCGCAAAGGCCATTTATGTAATTAACTCCAAACTTTATAATATTAGAGTTTATTATTTATGTAACAAAATTTTAATTTGTTACCATTTTATGTAAAGGTTTACGTGTTTAAATTGACATGGTATGCTTATTTTTATTCTTTTTATTTAGTGTTAATTATAAAATGGTTCCTGTGGTTGTCATTAATTTTCACTTTAACTTCAAAAATTACGAAAATAGTTACTATGGTTGTCACTTTGTTTCACTTTCGGTCCTTTACACTAGCTGGCGTTAACTATTGCCGTTAGATGCCCTCATGTGCCTTGCACATGAGGGTATTTTTGTCATTTTAACCCCTTATCCTTGTTACCAAACATATTTTCTAAATTACCTCTAAATCTAATCATTTATACACAAAATTAGATAATCTAAATCTAAATCATATAATGAATTAGAATAACATAGCAACAATTATCAGCCAAGAACAAATTAGACCCCTGAATCAGAATACTAAATCAATCACCGATTTAAACACATATCATTTTACACTTGTTGCCAAAGTTTCATAATCACAAGATGTTTTCTTTATTGAAACAAAAATAAATAATGCATAAAGAACACCAGATTTAAAATGAAAAACCTATGAAAACCCAAATTGATTGGTATATCTAAAAACCCTAAAAATCATATTGGTAAATCTATACCAATGAACACCCAAGTTAAATTCAAATGAAAAATCTATTCTTCAATATTCAATCTCACAAAAAAAAGGGTTTAGATGAACATAGGGCTTCATGGTGGCGGTCGTGGAGGTGTCATCGACTACAAGAGTTCGGATCTCATGAACTGGTGTTCAAATCGGTTGTAAATCACCGAGTTCTGACGAGATGGCGTGGTGGTGATTCAGATCCGGTGAACGATGTTGGTGGTGGTTTAGATCTGTTGTAACTCGCTGAGTTCCGACGAGATGGCGGCGGTATTGATTAAGATCTGGTGAACAACAATGGTGGTGCTTCAGATCGGTTGTGGCTAGCTGAGATGGTGGCGGCGGTTACGGCAGTTGTCTTCACCGGGGAAGACAGAGATATCAAGATTTAGGGTTTTCTTAGACAGTGGTTAGATCTGAAATCGATGATGACAGGAGTAGTTGGATGGCGGAGATGGTGGTTTTCTTGCGATGATGGTGGTTTTCTGGTACTGATGATGGTGGTTTAGATGGCGGTGATGGTGGTTTTCGGCGATGCTAGTTGTTAGACGGCTGTTTTGGTGGTGGATTTCGATGGTTGAGAGAAGGTTAGAGAGAGTGTGTGTGTGACTGAGATTTTGAGAAAATGGTTAGAGAGAGATGGTATTTGAGTGGGAGATAGGGTGTAATATTAATTTTTTCTTTTTTTATTTATTAAATATAGAAGATACATTTTACCATGTTTGGTAACAAAGATAAGGGGTTAAAATGACAAAAATACCCTCATGTGCAAGGCACATGAGGGCATCTAACGGAAATAGTTAACGTCAGTTAGTGTAAAGGATCGAAAGTGAAACAAAGTGATAACCATAGTGACTATTTTTGTAATTTTTGAAGTTAAAGGACTAAAAGTGAAAATCAGTGACAACCACAGGGACCATTTTTGTAATTAACTCTAAATAAAATAACTTCATTGCAACCAAAAATCAAGTTTAGAAATAGTAGCGGAAGCATGTGCTGAAAATCTTTATAAACACTTAGTATTTAAAGTATTAAACATTTGAAATTCGGGGAACAACCGGTGTTAATAAGCTTTAAATAATTTGGACACGAGCCCATCCACTGAATCAACATCCAAAAATCTTCAAGTATCTGGAAAATGTTAGAAGTATCTGATGAGCTACAAAGCCCAGTGAGCAACTCAAAATAAGTACTTATAAAGAATAATCACGATCTGGTTAGCTTTATTCCTTCGCTAAGTTCCGTAGTTTATTAATGCGTTCGTATAATAATTGTTTCAGTATTCATATATGTTTCAATAACAATATCGGTAATCATGTCTACTCAGTGATTGTGATCGTATTGTAAATGTATTCATATTTCAATCATGGTAATGATAATGGTATTCCCGCGTTGCATCTGTAACTATATCACAACTACTGTAATCGTAGTTGTATTCCAACATTGTAATTGTATCTGCATCTCAACTACTGTAACCGTAGTTATATTAACACGTCGTAGTTGTATTGGTATCATATTTGTATTAGTATAACGTCCGTATTTGTATAACAATTATGTTTATATAACATACAGTTGTGTCTGCTGCATTTGAGATACTGTATTGTATATGTAGATATTTGTTTAAATGTATAGTTGTGGGATTGTAGTAATTTCTATAACTTTCTAATAATAATTGTATATGTATGGGTGTTGTATTTTCATTCCCATGTGTGTATATTTGTAATTGTATTGATATAAATATTACACTTGTATATCACATTTGTGTACCGTGGTTGTAATCCTAACATTTATATCTGAATGACTACTCTGGTATACATAAAACTACTGAATGCGTATAGTCATGCTTGGATACTCATAATACGTATATATGTACAATTATCATTTTATCCACATAAGTATTGTATCTGTATATTATAGATATTTCTGTATCTATATGACCACGACTATATCCGTGCGAGTATTGAATAATTCTTACATGTATCACTTTAATTGTTTAGTATATTAGTGGTTATTTTCATTTAAACTAAACTTACTATTTATCCCAATATCATGTTTGCTAATTTATATTGAGATACCGTATTAATATTAATCATATATATATATGCATTTACATAAAATTATATTAAATCATGGATCACCATTTACAAGTACTAGATCGAGGTACTCACCTGAGGTCTCGTATAATAGTAATTATCTTTCAATGATGTCTTTTATCCGTATTCCAACCTATAGTTAGAACCCAATTATTAACACATGAAAGAAAACAAAACATTTTGTTGGGTAGATGGACGCGTCGCGTCCATTAAGGACGACACGTCGCGTCAGGCAACCACACGTAGACGCAGGTTTTTCTGCAAAATCTTGTTCGACCAAACCACCCTCAAATATGCTTCTAATTAATTTCTTCAAATTTCTAAGGTCTTTGGGACCTTTTAAACAATTCATAGCATCAATAATTTAAACCATATAATCAAAATCAAGATTAATCTCTACAATCTCATTTGACCCATTCCATTGGGTTAAAACCCAAATTCATGAATTTGATGTTATAATCACCTATTTGTACATGATATAATCTTTAGGGGTTATAGGAACTAGTTGTGATTATCAAGAATCATTTATTTGAAGTTAATTTAGTCTAGCTCCAAATACCCACTAATTTACATCTTTTCCGTTTTAATCATCAAGATTTAAAACCATACAACCATCATTGTGAAGCTATAAAGTTAAACGGCATTGAAGCTATATTAAAAACATCAAGATATGTGCCACATAATTCAAGTTATATATATTGCAATTGATACAAGCAAAATGTCTGTTAAATGTTTAAATTTTAAAGCCAAAGTTAAAACAAATCAAAACTCAAAGCCAATCGATAAATAACATATTAGCAAAACTGAAAATCGAGATGAACTGCATACAACTCAGAAAACTAGAATCTGAAAATTGAGATAAACAACTAGTAATGAATTTCTATATTAAGCTGAAAATGGATAAAATCGAGAAGAAGTGAACTTGTCGACTCAAAATGAAGTGATGTAGGTAAACTCAATCGAGTAATCCGACGACCAAACGAAGTTGCAACTGCGAAGGACATTTGAATCAGTGTTAGGTCTCTTTGGTGGAACCCTAATGTAAATGGGGGCAACTATGTAAATGGGAAAGTCATAGGGTATTTGATTTTTTAGACATGTATATTTACAATATTGCCCCTTGGAATGGTTCGGTTCGGTTTTTGAAAATTTGAAAACCAAAACCGTCGGTTGCTATATTGGTTCGGTTTCGGTTTTTTCTGCTCACCCTAATTATCAGTCTAGTATATGGTATTTCCTAACCTAATCTTGTCAATGTCTACTCATATCAGACATGTTTCACTCAACGATGGGCTTGTCAAAATAGCCGAACTATCGTAAATTGAATATCTACTCTATTCTAATCCTCAAAAAGATCAACATCTTTCATTGGAAACAGCTCAAGGATGTCTAGCTGTTAGAATAATTCTGGTGGAAAAGGGCCTAGACATTGATTTGGTGATGTGGCCGCTCATGCTCTTCTAAAGTGTAAAAAGATAAATGAGATGTAGGATGAAATTTTCGCTTGGTGGGGTCGCAATTGATCGGTTTCTTTTACTTTCCAATAGCTTAAAGATTTGGTTGCTATTCCTAAACTCCAAGATAATGCTAAAAGGGTTTGGGAGGCAGTTGTGTGGGTGACTCTATATCTGACTTGGACAAGTAGGAACTCTATCATGTTCAAAAACAAGTTGACTTCTCTTGGGAACCTGGTGGATGAAATTCGCAACAAAGTCCAAATCGAACAAAGTCCTTTGAATGGATCTCAAACAGGTTGCGTAAAGGAAATATTTTTTGGAATAGTTGAAAGATAAATCCTTTCCATGAAGCTTTGAACAGTAACGAGATGGTTAGACTCTTTGCTTAAAATTATCTTTTTGTTCGAAGATGTTAAGTGCTTGCTGCTTTGTTTCGAGGCTTGTTTATTCCCAAAAATTCTAGGGGACCGTTTTTGTGAACCTATGTGTGTGTGTGTATATATTGTGATAAAATAAGCTCTGCACTAGTGCAATCGTTAAGAAGACGGGAGATGAAAAAGAAATAAAATGATGCAATCAAACTTGCAGTTAAGCTTATTCTATAAATCAAGAAGTTCGCCCGTAATTTTATCTTACTATAACTAAACGCAAATATTATTATTAAACTGGAGGTTAAATGCAAAAAATATTAACGTTAGTTTTATTATTGGATGATTCTATTTAGCAAAATATAACACGAGGTTATGTTGTTAAAGAAATTACAATTTTTTTTAGAAAAGTTTATATATTGCATATGCATTTGGCGTTTTTTAAACAAAGATATATTATAAATATATATCAAAAGTAATAACGATCAAAAGTTTAAAATCCAATTTATATTTTATTTATTTATTTTTATTATAGTTTAATACTTTTTGATGGTTATTTTTTTTTTACCTAGTATATATTTGGATCAATACTGTTTATGGGGGGCAAAAGAGATGGTCTTGTGCACTGTTGACTTTTTAGCAGGTTTAGATCGACTCCTTTGTTTTTTAGAATAGTTTTTATGTATGTTTTAGCTTCTTCCTTGTTTGCTTCTTTTTTCACTTTTTATGCAACTAGTAGAAAAGGCTTAGACTCTTGGTTGTATGATTTTGCTACTTCAATATATTTATGTTTGTCTTTCAAAAAAAATGTCTACTCTATTATATTTTGTAAGTCCCTCTCAGTCCATATACAACTTGGCAACCCACTTCACTCTTTCTCGTTCCAGGGTATTTTATTTGAGTATAAGGGTTGTTTGTTTACTGCTTAATGAAACCATTTAACGCTGCATGCTGAATCGTTCAGCATGTTTAATTACTGTCTCTGGATGAAGACTATGCTGAATGACACAGAAGAACGCTGCTGAATCATTCTACCTTAAAGTATATTCTGAATCATTAAGCACCAAGTATTTTACCTTAATACTCCTTCTTTCACATGTTTCCTTGTTAAACAATCATATCCTATAATACAATATATCACTATTAAGGTTAAAATAATAATTTGCATCATTCAGATTGTTCATTCAGAACCTTTATCAAACAGCTTGTCACATTCAGATACAGATTCATTCAGAGCCTTTGAATTATTCAGACCATAGAATCATTCAGTGCTTAATCGTTCTGTTTTCACAAACAGTCCCTAAATAGTAACTTGAGTGTTGGAATAGTCTAAGGAGTTCAAAACTCCCTAGACTCTTTATACTTTATAAAAGTTTTTTTTTAATTTTATTGTTTTAATAAGAACTAGAGGATCTCTTCATAGCACTTGCCTCGACCAATATTTATAGAAAAATTACATAAAATGTGTTACATTTTTTAGTTTAGTTCATCAGAATGTATCTAACTTGTCATGATTTACTATTGTGTGTATCGAACATTAAAAGTTTCTATTGTGTGTATCAAAACTTTTAATTTGTTGCTATTGTATGTATTTTGGATATATAAAAAAGGAAAAAATGTATAACTTTAGTACATACAATAGAAAGTTTAATATCTACAATAATGACAAATTAAATGTTCGATACACACAATAGAAAATTTTAAAGTCCTATGCACACAATAACAAAACCTGACAAATTAAATGTATTTTAGTGAACTAAACCCTACATTTTTCTACATATTCTATTTTCAAAACGCATCTCTTATTTTTATTTTAGTTTTTAAAAACAATCACATGCATAAACTAATCATACGGGGTGTTTAACTACTAGGGGGAATATGTTTATCTTTTCTTGAGAATGTTAATTAGCTTAATATAAATAAGTTTAATGTATTCTCTATATTTCTTATTTTTTAGTTATATCTTATAAATATAATGTAATAAACAGTCTTAAAAATATACAATTTAAAAAGACAATGTTTGAATTAGCTTATGACGTATGATTGTATACATCTTATGTTTTTTCTTAACCTGATAAAATGAGATTGGGTATAATTGTTGTTGTTATACTTTTTGATGCAAAAGAACACAATAAACCAACTTGAGCGATTAAATTTTTTTAAGGATTACGAAGATATATAAACGACGGTAGACTTGCTTTGATACTTTGATTTCTTTTAAGTAAAGGTATATATATAATTTTATGTCAATAAATTATAATATATTTAAAATAAACAATATAAAAAGATTATAAATATATAAATTATTCAATTATTTTGAGACAGTTATTAATCGGCCAATGATATACACACAACAAAGAATAGCCATGCACCAATATAATGACATTTATACCCTAAATAAATTGTGAACTATTTTTTTCATCCACGTATTAAAGAATATTATTGTACAAACACATACATTTTATTATGCATGACAAATCTTTGTTTTGGGCAAATATCTTAGGGTTTGTTTGATTGGACAGAATGAAATGATGAAGGAATGAAATAGACAATGTAGTGTTGGTGATAAAATTGAATGATCTATTACACTTTATTATCATGTTTGTTTTGCATACGAAATGGAATGAGTCATACAATTAAATTGTCTTTATACATAATGAAATTTTCATTAGAATTGTTTTTACATACGACATATTTAGAGAAAGAGAAAATATACTTATTTATACTAGCATGATACCCGCGTAATGTGGCGACAAGAAATAATTTCTAGTCGTTAACATGTCCGTTTTCAAGACGTAGAGAGTATGATATTCATGTAATACGGTGATAGCAAATAATTTTTGTTTGGTGACATATCTATTTTCTTTATCTTTTTTCCATTTACTTTACTTTTTTGTTCTCCATAATTGGAAAAAAAATGTTGTAAAAATATTTTTTAATAATTAAGTTAATTTGTATTGGCTTTGACTTTCAACAAAATTGTATTGACTTTGATTTTCTTAAATATGTAAAGTTTAGTTATTAAAATGGAATATAAGAATCTTATTAACTATATCTAATAGTTACTCAATTTAGTTTATATGAGGGGTAATTTAGTAATTTCAAAACACTTAGAATTTAATGGTTTAAGCAAAAAACTTAAATGCTTTATAATATAGTATAGATAGTTTTAAAAGAAGAATTAAAAATACACGACAGGTTAAAAAATGGATAGAATGGTATATATGTGGTCAATGCAACCTGGCCCAACCTATTTGATCCTTATTAAAAATGACCTATTTCAACCCAACACATCCATCTTGCCACCTCTATTAGGATCTTATCTCCTTGAGTATCTTATTGGTCAATAAATTTTATGTATGATAATGGTAACAGAATATCGCCAAGAAGTTAGTAATTTCTGCATTCGAGAACTAGGGGGATGTAATCCACATTAACACGGACCAATTAGTTTCATGTTATATACCCAACAAGTGTTCTATATCTGATCCTGTCAGCAATGGATTTGTGAAAACTGAAACTGGTACTCCCTTTAATAAGAACATATATCTGGATGGCCTTGATCTGGATATTAATGAAAGTTGTTTATATAGTAACATGCTTACTGATAAACAAGATCCAAACCCACAACTCCTCCCTGAAACTTTAAGGACACGTTATAATGAGATTTATCACGGATTTGAGAGTGTTTGCACTTCCGCTCAACATCAACCAGAGCCTGTTTTTGGTACCAAGGCTGCTCAGAAAAATATAATTTGCAAAAGGTGGAAGATGCTGATTTATATAGTTATCTTCAAAATAAGATACTTGCAGAAAAGAAATTTGGGTGGTATTCATGCTCACAAGAAACCTAGATTATCAAAGTGAGAAAGGTTAAACATAACCTATGTTAGATGGCTGATTTTACACTTGTTTACAGTTTCTTTTGGGATATCGGAAGGAAAAAAAGGGTTAATTATACCATAATGTAACTTTCAACATTTTGTTTTGTATGTTGGAAAAAATGCTCTTTTTTTTCCCATTGTATGTAATATACTTCGAGTGTTTTTTTTTTACCATTCTATGTAAGCAACAGGTAAAATGGTGACCTCGCACCTGGTTTTTTTATACATCACCATTTTATCAAGCTATATAAGTGGTACAAGGTTGAAAGGATCACATACAATGATAAAAGAAAAGAAAAACATTTTTATCTTACATGACAAAACTTTGAAAGTTTGTTGCATTTTGGTGTAATGAACTCGGGGAAGAAACAGAATGAGGAAGGAAATCTTTAAGTTATGTCATAAATAGTTGATTACAGGTTATGTTAAGTTTTTTATTATTACGATTGTCAATGAATTTGCGGGGTTTAACTCTATAAAATATTTAGGGTCTTTTATGTTTGTTCCACTGTGTGTTAAATAAATACGTTATCGCAATTCAGATGAATCGAAATTCAGGGAATAGGAGGAATCGTAATTGGTAGTGTTAATAGGTTTGCAATTTGACTAAGAGAACCAATTCATAAACCAAACGTGTTACACTCCAATCGACAACTTTGCTATGATGGATGAATCGAAAAGTGGAGTGAAGTGTAAATGTTGAGACGGGATCTTTGTAACACCCTGAATTTGAGTACAAATTTAAACTCTTTGGATTTCAACAAAACAGCATTATACGAGTATTTGTTTACATCATAGCGCGGAAGCTTTGTCAAATATACCAAAAGGTGGTGTTACTTGTTTACCCGAATACACGACCATTAATTACAAATAAACAAAATGAGAATAATCATGTATTCCAAACATATCCATCAGGCAACAAGTGCTCCCAAAAGCGTCTACCCGCCTCACCGGCAACATACTATTGCTTATCTGCGGATACAAAACATAAACACAAATTTTATTAGCAGAAGCTAGTGAGTGTGCCAAAACCATTTAAACAATTAAACAAGTCATCATAATACATAAAACAGTTATGGCATCAATAACAGATCACATAAGATGTGGGGGACAAGTCCACTTATACTTGTATATTCCATAGGGGCCAACCATGGTCAACAAGTCCTCGTGGGGGT
>JAUEJL010103746.1:0-13036 GCA_032274825.1 Drosophyllum lusitanicum | reverse complement strand
ATTGAGTCTCCCATTCTTATTTTAATTTCTTATTCTCATTTAAACATCCCTATATATACATAAATACATACATATATATATATATATATAGTGGTTCAAACGAGAACTGTTTTTCGTACGAGAACCATTTCTGGCCAATTAGTTAATTTCCTGTCTTTTTTATTTATTTTAAATAGGAAATCGTAATATAAACATTTTTATATTACCTCCACTTTTTTAAAACTAATATATCAATCAAACGAAAATGTGTTAAATTATGAAAATTATACCAAATTAACGAGAAAATTGTGCTCTTTAAGTTGAGACCGATCTTGCTATATTTTTTTGGAAAAAAATACCGCGTTTGCTAGGTTTTTTTATACAACTCTCGCTATATGTACATGTAGGTAACCTACTTTAAGGTTTAGGGTTAAAGTAACCTACTTACTCATATAGGTAACTTACTTTAAGGTTTAGGGTTAAAGTAACCTACTTACTCATATAGGTAACCTACTTTAAGGTTTAGGGTTAAAGTAAGTAAGAACTTGAATTCTCCAATTAGAGTTTGTCTCAGGCCAAAGTTTTCACGATTGGATTACCATCAAACCTTAGAGACCTAACCGAAATTCCTTCTTGGAGGTGATGATGAAGTCTGATTGATCTCCCGTAGGTCGTCGTTGCCGGTTTTGAAGAAAATAGTAACTATGTAACCACCACACAATGATGGCCGGTAGAAGGCCGATCAGACTCCAGCATCACCACAGGAAGAAATTCCGGTCAGGTTATCAAGGTTTGACGGTGATCCAACGATAAAAACTCCGGCTAAAACCACAAGACGTACAACAATAATCGAAAACTTCAAATAATAATTACTTAAACTCTAAACCATAAAATATAATAATATATTACGTATTTGGGTAATAAAAAATAAACTACCTACTCAAAATTTTATATTTCACAAACCGAATAAAAGATCAAGTTTTTAATCAGGGACGAATGTAGTAAAAAGAGGAAAGTTCAGGGGTATTGTCCACATGCTCCCCCACCGGCGCTCCAACTGGTCCACCGCTGCTGGCCTGCCCGGCTACTGAACGACGCTCCCACCATTATTCTCGATAACGGCGTGAAAACATTTAATCGAACTTTCGGTTTTTATCGGTACTTCCAACTCTCTTCATTTTAAATTTCAATTGCGTTTGCAGTCGGATTTTGTTTAACTGTAACATATAATCTGTGAAGTATAATCGTGTGATTACTCACTCTATCTTATGTATGCGCGGTTGAATTTAATATAACTCATCATGTTCTCGATGTTACAGAAATGCCTGCCTGCGATTTGGAATGCAATTAGGGATGGAGGGATTTGTTTTTTATATTGGATTTATTTAAAAAACTATCTCCCGACAATTAGGTCAAGAGGCATTGTGCATTGTTCTAAAAATTTGTAATGATATTGCAGGATCAGATTTTAGGTACCCTACCAATAGTCCCTAATCTAATTTAATCAAGATGATAATAATAATAATAATAAGAGAAACAAGATGAATATATTATTTGTTAAATTTATACCCATTTTATATTTGCTGTTGATCTGTTCAAGAATTCATAGTTTTCGTAAAGAGTAATAAGAGCATTAGCACGAGTCTACAACTACTATACTAGAATGTGTTGGCATCATTGATATCACATATGCCATTTGAATTGCAGGAAACACAGGAAGAGCATGATGGTTTATCTGGTTTAACAATCTGCTTAAATCCGAAAATGTCATTAGATATTAATCTGGTTCCTATATTTTTATAGCACTGTAGAATACATGCAGAAGTATCATCTTTTTTAGGAAAAGAAGACAAATAAAAAGAAGATAAGAGATACTTGTTTTGTTGTTATCAGTGTGAATAGAAGACCAATTTTGGTAATTATTAACTCTTCAAATAAATGTTTTTATTCAAACCAAAAAGGTCTAATAGGACCCTTCTTGTTCCCAAAGAGTCCATTTTTGACTTCCAAATGCCAATCATATTTTGGTTGAAACTGGAATTGATTATCAGGTTGAATCATAACAACATTTTGCAATGATAAGAAAGTCTGAGATTGTTGGTGTGGATTTACAACAAAATTTTAGTTTGTACCTCTTTACTAATTTTCTGTTACAGAGTTTGTATGTCTATCAAAATTTATAGTTTTTAACGGAATGTTTATGCTCTCTGGGTCCAACCAATGAGAACTCTAAAAGGATCAAGTATGTAAACATGAATTACATGTCCTCTTTTGATCCACTGGTTTGGAATTTGGAAACTTATCGAAGAACATCAACAAGGTCGTTATCGTTGCACATGCAATGTTCCACATGATGTTGAATTTTAAGACAAAACTATCATATAGGGTCATGGAACCTTGGTTGCCTGGGACAGCTCTAACCTCTATGCTCACATCAAGTGTATGCTTGCTTTTGGTATCTCATTGGCGCCAATAGAGGCTAGCTAGATATAAATATAAACCACCCTCTACTAGAGCAAAATTTCCATATTTTCATACTGAGATCTTGAATCTTTATAAACTCAGGTCCACTAATTGCTAGCTTGTATGCTTGTTCCGGGCCCTTAATTATTTATTTCTAAAGTTACATTCGATATAGTTATGGTCCAGCTTAAACATGTTTCTCTTTAACTGTACCAAAACTATTGTTTCTTTAAAGCGTGTCATGTCAAACTGTCCTGAAAGAATAATTCAGATAAAGAAGTAATCATAAAGGTTAATCAACCTCCTGGTTCACTCACTTAATAAAGTTGCTCATTATGTATTCTAACAACCATGATCCAACTAACAAAATAGAGTTTCTTATTTCAAAATATTGAATCTTGCAGAAGCGAATTGGCAATTAAAAGACTTGATGATTCATCAGCAATTACTGAAATACTGTCGTCATCGATTCAATCTCCTCTGGGTTGTCAGGTTTATACGTGATGATTTTTTTTTCTATTTGAATGTGAATTTCTCGTTTTCCATTTATTATGATGAAAGTTCTGCACTTGAAGCATACTACGTGGCTTTTTTCTCTTGGCGGTAATAGTTATATGGTAGTGTTAATTTGGTTTGTAAATGTTTATGTTAATGGATATGGGTTTGAAAGGAAAGTAGGAGAGAAAGTTATGGTTACTAAATAAAATAAAAGTGTTTTATAAAATGGGGTTGGATTCTAAATAGTATTTAATGAAAGATGTAAGAGAGAGAAATAAATGCCTAGCAAAATATGTGAATACACCATTTTTTTGGTGGTAAACCCTCTTTTTTGATCCAAAGCCCATCAAACAAACAGTCATTTTATCTATCAATCTCATTCTCCTAACCACAAAAACTGGCATAACAAACACACTTTAAGTTATCCATTAACTTATCATTGACCATTTATGGAACTTCTATGGTTCTTACTTCTAAAAATTGGAATATTGGATACTTGGTGATGAAAAAGGTCAAAGAAGATTGTTTTCTTTGATCTTTGTAGCCAATTTAGTGTTAATGCTGCACTTGGTTGGGAGGGAATGGATGAGAGGAAGTGTGTGTGTGTGTGTGGGGGGGGGGGGGGGAATTAATTGAGACAAACAAGTAAAAACTACCATATAACTGTTTTCCTACTTTAAGAAGGAACCAACCAACATATTAAAGACATGGGCACATCAACGGACCACACATCATTGTTTTGATATTTTCTTTATTCATAGAACATTTTAACACTGCAACATAGACATAATTGCAAGTGACCATACAATGATTCACTACAATTACTCCTTTAGGACAACTTATCATACATCATAAAAACAAAGCATTGCTAGAGTTGATATTATCCCCCCAAAAGGGTTGTTATATGACTCCGAATGCATACATTTATCTTACAGCACAAAATATTTAGTATATATTGACTAACTAAGTAAATTCCCTTTTATCTCTTACTTGAATGCCCACATGAGATATTCTAGGGAGAATTAACCAGAGCAGTTTTAGGGATCTAAATTGTGAATAGGTGGTTTACGATGGGGCTGTGCGTAGTCCATGACTACAACATCTTCGGTTACACTGCTATCCTTGGAATTATTTATGGCTTCCTTTGAATCTTGTTGCTTAGACTCCATTGTTGACCGAGCATGATTCTTCCTTCCCTACAATAAACCATATGATTATTAATTTGATTCACTAGTTTTATGTTACAATAGTATTTTTGACATTTTAACACTATCTGATAACATCCAAGATCATGTATCGACTGTCAAGTAGTTAGATGTAGGTAATGGTTTTGTAATCTTCCATATATAAGAGATGGAAGTTTGATAAATAATTAAGAAACATGGGATCAAGATCAAGACAATATGTCTTTGAAGTTAATCAGATATTTGATAAAGAAACATATGATGATGAAAGGTAATGATTTCAATATTGTAGCTTGAAAACTTATAGTGGATATATTATTGTAATTGAATTGCGTATATGCATGTAATGTAGCATGGAATACTCTTGCTCTTCACCTTGCATATGGGACATATGGATTTGCATGCATGCAGTGGCAAACACCATTAAGGTGAAGCCATGCATGAATTTTGTAGATCATGCTAAAAATTAGTTAGTTTTTTCTTTCTCTTATTTTGTTTGTCTTTTTTTTTGTTGGGGGGAGGGGGTGGGGTCTACTTGTATAATTCAGGATTCTAAAATGTGGAATACCTTAAATTTGGTTTCTTCTTGAGAAATTTGCACCACCTTCATATCACTTCCTGCAAGCAACATGTATACTATATCAACATCGATGCATAGTGCGCTAAACGAATTTAATGAATCTATTCACAAATATCATCAAATTATAACCTTTAGGCATCTTCTGCTCATCTGAAAGAAACTCAAGCTTGGACTCCTTGTGTTCGATAATATTTTCTTTAATGCTTTCTCCTTCAAGCCCAGTCATTGTTTCTGGTGTCTGGATTAAACAAAGACAAGAAACCAATCATCATATCAGTCACTCTTTACTCGTAGCCATGATCTACTACTTTTAAACATGGAATTGTAAGTACTTAGGACACAAACCTTGCTAGTAAGACGAAATTCTTTTCCTGGTTCCTTGTGGAACATGCCAAGATTGCGAGAATTGCATGCATGCATGGAAACGCATAAGTGGAGGATGAAATAATAAACAAGAAATGACATTTTGTATTTCTCAAAGATGAGATGAATAACCAAAGGTATATTTATGGTATCTTGCAGAGTTGCAGGTATGATCTGAACTAGTGAAGTTGGTTTGCTCTGACTCTATCTGTATCAACCGTTTGAATATGTGGTTGTCTTGGTTTCTGATCACACATGGAAGTTAATATATATATATATATATATATACACACACACATATACATATAGATATAGATATATTATATATACAAAGACCAGGGGTACTGGTGGGGGTAATTGAATGCAGATATTGTAAGAGGAATGGAAGGAAGGATGTTTAAAGAGAGAACATGGAAGTGTTTGGTGATGAATCTTTAATTGGAGATATTGACATCCTCTACTGTCCCCTTCCCCTTATCACTTTTTATTAATTTCATGGGCCCTAATTTTATAAAATGCATAATAGAGTTACGTAGATGCATGCAGATAAATTAATATTTAAAGCACCAGATATATGAACTCTAAACTTTAATAATATTTTTCTGGTCAGGGTTCGGCTCGCGTCTCACAAACAATTGCGGGGCATGTAGGGTCCCGCAAGTGAGCTCAGGAGACACATGGACATGGCTAGACTCTGGTAGAAATTAACTACTTCTATCCCTTTCTAGTAGTTACTAATTCATCTTGACAACCTATTATTAACCGAGTTTTACAACCTCGTATTTCTTTTCTCAGTTTCCTTGTCTTAGATCATTGTTTAATTGTGCGAAATAGCAACGTATTTTCACACTTTTACTGATATTAACAAGGTACTTTGAAAATTATCAAAAATAGCAACATACTTTCATTTGCTTACTAATAATAGCAACTTAGTTCACTTTTCAAAAAAAATAAAAAATAATAATAGCAACGTAATTTACCTCAGGACTGGTAAGAAAGATGGAAGTACATTGTCGTTCCATTTCTGATCAATTTCAAAGTATGTTGCTATTTCCGGTAGAAGGGTAAAATTGTGTTCTTATTTGATATTATCCTAGATCACCTAAGTTACATTTAAATTTCTTTTCATTCAGTTTTTCCAGGTTAATAATTCATTGAAGACAGATCAATTTATCTAGAAGTTTATTAGGTACCATTCATATTGTTTCGTGTGTCAATGAACTCAATATTTCATATTATTTTTGTTAACTGTTTTTGGTTCCAAATCATGCCACTCATTGCAGTTTATTTGAAGATAGCCAAATGTGAGGTACTGAGATTTTTGCTATTCACATTCACATACATACAGAAGTCCTTCAATAAACCACAAGGTACTCTCTGATGATCTCATGAATTAACTGATGGTAGTTTGAGCCTTCGAGGGCGTGTTCCTTCCATGGCTGCACACAAATGATTAGAAAGAATTGAGTGATTCAGTTTTCATATCAACTTCTTCTTGTTAAAAACATCATATTTTTAGAAAAAGACAGCATTTTACAAGAATGAGCAATTTCAGGCCAGAAATTTCTTCTTCTTTTCTTTGGGTTTTCAAAAGCTGTCCAAAATGACATATTCTTACAAATAATAAGTATGATTAAAATAAAACCCGACCTGAACTGAACAGAGACCAAACCGATAAAAAAAAGTGTCCGATATGGATTGTTTTTGCTTGAGGAAGATTTTTGATAGATCTGTTTTATGTTGTTTGATTTTAGGTTGCTATTTGGCAAACTGACCCAAAACCCTTGTAATACCTTCCAGCTATAATAAGATATAAGATTATAAATCCTTGTACTGTTATACAAGTACACCAGAACAGTCATCTAACAATAAAAGTAAGCAATAGTAATAAATTTTGATAATCATCAGCGTTTCTTCCAGTGAGTTGGATGTTGTTCAGCCCAAGCATTATCGTGTTTTTGTTCTCGGTCAGCTGATGTTCTTGTTCTAGTTAGTTGTTGTGATGCTAGTCTTTGATCATATGGCTTAGTTTATTCTTGGTGGTTTCTTCTTCTTTTTCTGTGCCTTGCAGAAATGTTAGCTTTGTTTGTAAAGTTTGTTCTTTGGTTTTGTTTTCAATTTATTGCTGCCTTTCCAAAAAAAAAAAAAAAAAAGTGAAACTTGCATTGTAGGCATTTGACAAAAAAAAAAGTCATAAATATATTTGGCAACTACACTATAACACAAGGTGGGAACCCACAAGGAAGGGAATGGGGTTGCAGAGACAAAGTTGCATGGCTAGACCCCCACTTGCACCACCACTAGACGACAGCGACGGGGCCGCCAAGTGGTTAACCCCACCGCCCAATTCTACCAGTCCCTGCCACGTGGCATCATCTCCATGTGCCATTGCTCTCTTTTACTTACACATGGTCAATGAGGAAGGTAATTATAGGTGGTTACCCTTGATGTTCTGCCCAAGTCCTAACTCCTAACCTAATACAATGCATCTCTGTCAAATCATACTTATGTTTTGTCAATCACATACATGGAAGTTTTTTTTAACTATTACATTCTAGTTTGTTTTATAGTGAGTAGGGGATAAGTAAGAATAAAAAGTAGGATGATATATTATTTCTCGTTTTTATATAATCAACAGTTATCGAGTCTTTGGTTTTGTGTTAAATTAACTACGACATCTTTTAATATAAATAAAAGATTAACATGGATCAATGATTCAGTTCTATTATCTTAACTATTGATTTAAGTAAAATTAAATCTGATTTTGACTTTTCACAAGTCAACAATCAACAATATTACTGTGTAATATCTATTAAATTCATTTAATTAACGTGTGTATTACATTCAAAATTAAACATTTTAATTTCATTACATTAGTAATATCTATTAAATTCACTTACTTAATATCTATTAAACATTTTAATTTTGATCACATACGTAATCTCTATTAATTCAAGTACGTAACATCTATTAATTATTTTTTATTTACTGTATCGCATACATAATATCTATTAAATTTAATTACTTAACTAATATTAGCATTCATGTAAATCATATTATATCTAAAATCAATTAAACATCTTAATTTCATAACATACTTTTTTAAATGGCAAAACACATTATAATTCTAGACTTGTTCTTAAATCTACACCTTTTGTCCATCACGAGATAATATTACATAATATATATTCACTGGTATATATATATTCATCTAACATAATATTTCATTCAAAACTCTTATGTCAATCTTTTTTCTTCCATGGAACTATTAATTAATATATATAACACTTAACAAATGTTTGACGTTACCTTAGGAATAAGTTATTAAATCTTAGGCTACATCAATAATAAAATATTATACACATTCAAATTATTTGTCCCTGTCTATGTTTATTTTAGAATACAAATCTTATTGTAACTAAATCTTACATCCTACCAAAGTTGTCATTATTTACTTTTCTATAACGATTCCAATTAATATAAATTTTCTTTTAGTTTTTGAAAAAGTCCCATATTGGACTTTTCTGTCGTACATATAAAACAATCATATATTTAGCTAAGCGATATCAAATAATACTTTCACATAAATTGCTCGTATGAGCTTAAGGATACACATGCATCCAAACAAATTATATTGGCTTTGGACATTTTAAACAATTTTACACAAGCTGATCAACTATTGTTGCACATGTGCATCCCCACTTGATCATATCAGGTTTGTGCATTTTGAACTTTGAACAATTTCATCAACAAATCATACTATCTTAAGACATTTAAACATGCCGATCACTTATAAGTTGGGCTTCTACATAATAGAGCACCAACAATTTTCTTCGGTTTATATATATTTAAAGCAATAAATGTCATTTGTCTGGTTTCACATATGGGATGTTTAAAATTCGATCTAAATACTTGAAATCGGCAAACTAAATTAAAATCAAACCAGATCGGACTAGACGAGTTATTTATAGTTCAATTCTTGGTTCATGATATGAAAAATTCAGTTCTGGGTTAAATTTGGTTTGTTACTCTTGTAGTATGGTTTCAATCTAAAACTTTCGTTTCTGTAAAACATTTTCATTTTGGCGAGAGTAAGGGTGTGTTTGGCAACAGATTTATGAGGGATTATAGAGGCTTGGGATTCTAGTTTTCATAATCTCTAGCCCTCTAGCCTCGTCCGGGTGTTAAAATCTTGATGGGATTATTAAAAACATAACCCCAGTAATCCCCTAAAATAAAAGTCTTTCAAAGTAGTTTATAGATGGGGCTTGAGATTATCATTTTGTTTTCTGTCGTACATATAAAATAATTATATATTTAGCTAAGAGATGTCAAATAATACTTTCACATAAATTGATCGTATGAGCTTAAGGATACACATGCATCCAAACAAATTATATTGGCTTTGGACATTTTAAACAATTTTACACAAGCTGATCAACAATTGTTGCACATGTGCATGCCCACTTGATAATATTAGGTTTGTGCATTTTAAACTTTTGAACAATTTCATCAACAAATCATACTATCTTACGACATTTTAAACAATTTTAAAACGGTTACCTAAGTTGGGCTTCTACATGATAGAGCACCAACAATTTTCTTCGGCATATATAGATTTAGAGCAATAAATGTCATTTGTCTGGTTTCACAGAAGGGATATTTAAAATCCGATCTAAATACTTGAAATCGGCAAACTAAATTAAAAGCAAACCAGATCGGACTAGACGAGTTATTTATAGCTCAATTCTTGGTTCAGGATATGAAAAATTCAGTTTTGGGTTAAATTTGGTTTGGTACTCTTGCAATATGGTTTCAATCTAAAACTTTCCTTTCTGTAAAACATTTTCATTTTGGCAAGATTAAGGATGTGTTTGGCAATGGATTTAAGAGGGATTAGGGATTTGGGATTCTAGTTTTCATAATTTTCAACCCTCTAGTCTCGTCGGGTGTTAAAATCTTGAGGGGATTATGAAAAACATAACTCCTGGCAATCCCCTAAAATAAAAGTCTTTCCATGTAGCTTATAGATAGGGCATGAGATTATCAATTAATTAGCCTCAGCCTCAATCCCAGCTCCAGCCCGAGTCCCAGCTCCATCCTCAGCCCCGGCTAGTTCTGCTGAACACACCCCATGTTTGCATCAAAAGTTGAAGTCTTGGTCTGGTTTGGGCCTTTGGGATTGAACCGATTCTAAACCCAACACCAAACGAGTAATATTCCTTCCGTCCGTGTTTCTGAGGTTCAACATTTTAAAAATCTTGGATCGTTATACTCTTGTTCATAGTCAAGCAACTTCGGTAATGGGCTAATTGGTATCTTCAGGCCCAAGTTTCATCCTTTGGGCCTTAAATTTTGAATTCCACTCCTATTTCCAAAAAAATAAAAATCAGTGTCTTAACTTTAATCCATACTTTTGTAACCCGCAAAAAAAGACCTCGTCAATCGCACGTTTAAGAAATCAAGTTATTTTAGTACGAATTAAAAATTTCATAGTTTTGACAAAACTTGCTAAAATTAGAACCATCCAATATTCATGACTCTAACATAAGCTTAAAAATATTTGAAAAAATAATATCTTTTAAAATTTGGTATTAAACTTTTGTTTGTTATATAGTGCATCAATCTTCTGAACCTATTGATTATTCTGTTTTATTTATTTATTTATTTTAAATGTATTTATGGGTTCCATTGTGTGGATAATTAATATTGTTTAGGTAACAATTTTATTCAAAAGTTGCTGAGAACATGATGCCCATTGACAGAGAGATATAGATTAAGGCTTGGTAATACCGCTATTATATTCGAATTTTGTTTAATAAAGATCATCCGCTACCCACCATACCATACTCAGCATGCTTTGTCTCAAATACTATAAATATACATTATTATAGTGTATATTCAGGAATCATATTGCTGGCTTTTTCATCAACTGATTATTTTATTGTTGTTATTATTAAGGTTGATTTCAAGTTTTTTAATTCAATTTTAAAGTTATACATATATTTTGTAATGTATGCATGCACATATATGTATATGTACACATATGTGTTCTCAGTTATTTGTCTATTTGGACTTATGTAGCACACCTGAAGGTACACGACACTGACTACGCGTGCTGGCATAGTGGCATGGAGAACGTAAGCAATCAAGCTCTCGTATATGTGGCGCATCTAGCAGTTCCAACAGTGAGTTCTCAACTCGCCCTTAGAATATCTTTTCTTTTGTGCTAAATTTATGTGTATGTTGTGTATATGGAACTTGATTCGAATTAAAAACTGATATAATTTGCGGTTTCGTTAATTGATGGTTGTTTTGTAAATATAATTGTGGTTAGTCTCAGGTAATAGTGATTAGTGCCAACCTGGGATGTGCCTGCTGTCGAGAAAGGTTTCACAGAATTATGAACAGAATCAACGGTTAGGAACTCTACATCACTATAATCTTTAGCATATGCTTGTTCTTACAAAAATCTTGCTTTGAAAATTGATAAAAATTCCAAGCTAAAAGAATAAAGATCATTGATGATTGTTTCTAGGATTGCTTTTGATTTGCAAGATTGATAATATTTCATAGTTATTAGAGGGTTTTTCCAGAATCCTAACCTTTTTGTTTGTTCTTTTGTGTGTGTGTGTGTGTGTGTGTGTGTGAATTGCAGGATTGAAAGAGTATACGGTGGATGTTAGAAATAACAAAGTGATCATGAGAGGAAACATCAAACTTCATGAAACTTTGAAGATAAAAAGGGTTAAAAAGCGTTTGTTAAGACATATTGTGAGTGACCGGATTATTAAATACTTTTTGTCGATTTTGACGGTTAAAATAGACAAGTGATTGTAGTATTTGATGATATAGTTCGTGTATATGATATGAAATTTATGTTGTAAACATTACAATGAGATTTAATTGAATTTGGTTAAATGCATCAATAACTCAAGGTGACTTGGGAACAATCCTTTTTTACCATAAAAAGACGGAAGAGGTGCAAAGAAGCATAAATGGGCTTTAGCTTAGTACTTTCTGGGCCTGGGCTTTAATGCATTGTTTTTCCCGTTCTTGCTAAATGCTAATTGCTAAATACGTGGTACTTTTTTTTTTGAGGTCTAATTTATAGTCAAAACAATATAATTTACTTTTGTAACAAACGATTATTTAAAAACCTTATATGTATGATGATAGTTTTAATTTAAGATGCTAGAATTTGATGTTCATAATGGTTGTGTAACTCATACGAAAACCTAAAAACTTGTATTAAAATAAGTCAGTAATTTATATAAACCGGTGTTTTCTTAAATAAATTGGTAAAAGCGGAAACAAACTAAAAGTTAAAAATAAAGTGACAAAAGCCGAAAGTTAAAAGAAACAAAAAAAACTCTATTTTAGTAAATATTTTTATTGGCCTTTTTTTGTTCGTCAAGCTTTCGAGCAACTCTTTCAACTAGTCGACTGGCTTCCCTCCTATCCTATTTCGAGAATCATAATTTGAGCGTACCACCGCTAAAAAAGACTACAACCTATTATATATTTGAAATATTGTTGAAATTGTACTTCATAAATACTTTTTCCAATAAACCCATTGTGGTAAAAAAAAGCACTTGAAATAAGGTAGAAAAGACCAAATAATTGGCATATTCACAGAACCCCTAAACATGTAAAGTGTAAATGGTAAGACCGTGCGCATCGGGTGGGGAATCAGCGCTGGCTAACTGGTGAACCCGAGCAGCACACCATCGCCCCTCTGCGGTGTAACACCGCCATTTCGTGAACCAAATTTTTCTTTTTTATTAAAATACTAATTCATATTTTCCATTTAAACACGCAGCGGAAATAAAAATAAGTGGCTATTTATACATTCAAAACTTACCACATAATCAGTTTGGTGTTACTGTTATTTAACCGGTCGACCATTATCTGTTTACAACATACATAACATCAGAGTTAATCAAAATACAGTGTTCCTCCTAAGAAA
>JAUEJL010103745.1:0-25324 GCA_032274825.1 Drosophyllum lusitanicum | reverse complement strand
CTATTGGCAGGTACCATTCTCACAATTTCACTTCACATTTCAATTTTTAAAGTTGTTAGAATCAAATTTGCATCTTAAACAGGTTATTAGGTTTTCTAAATTGAATGAGAATTTGTGATAAATCCTAACAAATGAAGCATACAACTGGAAAAGAAAGAGAAACAGATAGAGAGGACAAACACATGAAAGAGAAACAGATGACAAACACATGAAAGAGAAAGAGCTTCGTTTACACATAGACAAACAGATCGAGAGGACAAAAACATATGAAATATACTCACCTTGAAAAGAAAGAGAAACAGACCGAGAGGAAGCAGGCGACGGTGGGGCTTCAGGCGACGGAAAGAGAAACAGATCAAGGCGACGCAGGGCTTCAGGCGACGCACGGCTTCAGGCGACGAAGGGCTTCGAAGGCGACGCAGGCTTCGAAGGCGACGCAGGCTTCAACAGCGACGCAGGCTTCGAGGGTGAGAACGTTGACTAGGTTAGAAGGTGAGAACGTCGACTAGGTTTAGTCGTTTAGAGGGGTAACGTCGAATAGGATAGAGGTGATTTTGTTTAGGTTAGATTTAAGGGTAAAATGGTAAAATGGAGAATCCTTCATACAAAGCATTTTGAAATACCATGGGGGGTGGATGTATTTGTAAAATCCCTTGAGTAAGGAAATCTGTGGGATTTTAAAGTATTCCCAGCATTTAAAATCTCTTCCTTTTTTTCCAACCAAACACAACATTTCCCTGTATTTGAAATCCCCACGAAATCCCACGAAATACAGTGAACCAAAGAGGGCCTTAGTCCATTTTAGCGAATGACTCTTTGTATATAGGCTTTGGCTAAAGACCCCTACTACACGTATTATTTTCTCTAAAATTTTCGAATTTCATTCTATAGATATAATGAGGGTTTTCTAATGGTCATGAGCATGTAGGTTTTCATGAGTATTCTACAAATGTGATGTCATAGAAAATATCATATGACACTTAGCAGTGACACTAATGCTCATATAAAGAACAAGAATGCAATCAACAAATTTCATTAGCAGAACAAATATAAGAAACTGGGTAGAGATGTTTATTTTGTAAAAATAGATACAAGTAATTAATTAGTTAATTGATAAATTAATTTTGGAATCTAAGTTATTTTTTATAGAATTTTATATTTATTTTGAAATATATTTTTGGAGTTTTGTGCATTGTTGTTGAAATAAATTTTGTTTTCAATTTTTTTGAAATATTTTTTTGGAGTTTTGTGCATTTATTTACCTTACAAATCAAATTTTGTTATCTTAATTTTTTAAAGTTGGTTGGATAGTTTTAAAGTATTTATTTAATAGTATTTTTGAAACGTAACGCAACTATGATTCTTACTAATACAAACAAACGGTTTAGGGTTCATAAAATACGGTTACTGAAATTGAAAATTCTCCTCGTATTTTTGTCTTTCTCTAATCGACACAATATAAAAGAACATTTGGTTCTAATAAGTTAAAGTGCTTGAAAACATTTTTTCTACCTACTTTTTAAATCAACTAAGATATAAAATTGAATTTTTAATAAATCTGATGAATTGTTATTACTCGACAGTTAGACCATTCAAGGACTTTCTAACCACTAAGATCCACAAAGCTCATCCACCATCCATATAACATTTGATTTGGATTTCCTAACCCATCTTCCACATCATTTGTCCTTCTCTTTCTAACTCAAAAATTAGTATAACTCAACTCAATCAGATCCCATTTTTATAATAATATATATTAAGAGAGAGAAAGAGAGAAAAGGAAAAAGAGAGGAAAGAGATAAAGAGAAGGTGGGATGAGATGGTTCGGGAAACCTTCGTCCTTGGCAACCCAAAGGAGGTACCTAAAGAGGGTAACTCAAAGAGACATATGAGTGTTCCTTTGAACCCAAAAGGTTATTTGATGCATTCAGGTCATGCGGTACGCATGGCCTTATGGACTACATCAAGTTCATCATAAAATGGTGTACGTCATTTGTGGTTGATCGAGAACACTATATCCATCTGTTGCTTTTGCATATCACATTTGTTACCCCTTTGGCCCTTTCCCACAGGTGACGGCATTTTATCATGCAATTGCATAAAAGTGTTGAAAATAATATAAAATATTCTCTCGCTACTCTTGCAAAACTTGAGAAATTTTGGAAACATGCACATGATATTGTCAGATGTTCATGCCCCGATTGACTTCAATGAAGATTGTGACAAGTTTGTGATGGAAGAACCCGATTTTGAAGAATTTACAATAAGCAGGGGGAAACAACACCGAATCTCCAAGTTAGAATTAAAGTGAAAAAATAAAAAAAACAACGAGAGAAAGATATTCGAACTATATTGAATCCATATGATCATTTGATAAGATCCAATATTCAAGTTGTCCTACTACGTTAAGAATATATATATACGAGATTAGTTTATTATTATGCAATTTATTAATTTTATAATAATGTTTTATTTTATTTGCTGTATTTTCTAATTAAATTGAATGATATAATTAATGTGATTTATTTTTATATTCATATAACTAGTTAGAATTAACTGATATTATTATTAAATAAAGTGAAAGAAAAATAATAAAAGACTTGAGATATAAATTTTTCTTAACTTAACTTAGTGACGAGAAAATAAATAAGAATGAAGAAAGAGACAACGCTCATGTAAAGAAAAAATACAAGTGAAAAATAAAATGACGTTAATAACAGCAACAGTCTAGGGGTGAGCATGATGTCGGATCGGTACAGACTTGTAGCGATACCGATTTTACCGAGTATTGAATTAGCGAATTTGATCTGAAGGCGGTATCGAATGCTGTACTGAGTATTCATATACGATATCGGTACCGAGTACATTTTACATAGTTAGTTTGGTAGTAGTCCCGAATATCGAGTACAAATTTAGTAATATTCCAAGTACCAAATACTAAACTGAAAAATCTAACTCAGTATCGGTACAATTCAGTATTTTTAGTACTTACCCTAATAACAGCCCTATACAGATGTACTCTTACCGACCCGTAATAATTAACCCGTTAGACTCGTATTTGAACCAGAAACCACCCCGTCAATCTATACAATAATAAGTTCTAACGAACGGGCGATTCGATCAGGTAGAACAGAAAATAGAGTATTTCAGGTCTTTCTCCACTCCACTCCCCCAATCTGATAATCACCCACGCGAATTTGTCTGCAATCTCATTCATTTTTCATCAATTCTTGTTTGGGACCCTCAAAAGCTCCATTTTTCACAGAAATCCAGTTCAGATTATGGACCAAACCAATAGGCCCACAGGCATTCTTCATTCCCTAGGCGAAGAAATTATCAGAATCATAACCCCGGTTTCAATCTGCATGTTCTCAGTGGTCATTTTAGTCTCTGTATTGGACAACGATTCATCAAGCTCTTCTTCAATCACCACCATAGCCACCATAGCTTACACTGAGACCTCATCAGACTCGGAATGGGATAAATTCAAAGGCGCCCTCTTGAACTCCCTGGTGTTTGTTGCTGTTGTAACTGTTGTAACTTTCCTATTGGTGCTCCTTTTCTACTTTAGGTGCACAAAGTTCTTGAAATACTACATGGGTTTCTCTGCTTTCCTTGTTTTAGGGTTCATGGGAGGTGAGATTGCTCTTTTCTTGATTCAAGTCTTTAGAATCGCCATCGATGCTTTTACTTATGTGTTATTGCTGTTTAATTTTACGATTGTTGGAATTTTGGCGGTTTTCATGTCGAAAATTCCAATCTTTGTGACTCAATCGTATATGGTGATTATTGGGGTTTTGACTGCTTATTGGTTTACCATGCTGCCTGAATGGACAACTTGGGTGCTTTTGGTTGCCATGGCTTTATATGATCTAGCTGCTGTTTTGTTACCTGGTGGTCCATTGAGGCTATTGGTCGAGCTTGCTATATCAAGGGATGAAGATATCCCTGCCCTTGTTTATGAAGCCCGACCCGTTATGGATCCTAGAAATAATACCATGCTTCAAAGGAGGGTATGGAGAGAGCGGGTGGTTAACCCTGAATCACAATCTGGGTCACAGATTGTTTCAGAATCCATTGGAAGTTCTCAAATTGAGAGGAGTATTGGGAATGCTGAAGAGGGTCAGGTTCCTGAGCTATCAGCTCCACTGATTGAGCGAGTTAGGGACCATGGAGCTGATGAAGAGAACTTAGCTCTTGAGGGGATTGGGTTGGCTTCATCCGGTGCCATCAAGCTTGGTTTGGGGGACTTTATCTTCTACAGTGTATTGGTAGGAAGGGCAGCAATGTATGATTTCATGACAGTTTATGCATGTTATCTTGCCATTATAGCTGGACTTGGTATAACTCTAATTCTCCTTGCTTTATATCAAAAGGCTTTGCCTGCCCTTCCTGTATCTGTCATGCTTGGGGTGTTGTTCTATGTCTTGACTCGGGTATTTCTTGAAGAGTTCATAGTGCAATGTTCTTCTAATCTCTTGATGTTTTAAATATATTGAGTATTGAATCTCATGTTGTTATTGGTCTACAAGACATGATTCTTAAAGGATGTTAGCAACTCTAGACATGTTATGTGTTATAATTCCTCTATGCTTTTTTGGCTGCGTCAATTTATCCAACTTTCTTTAGATTCCAACAAATGCTTTTATAGGGGCATTACATGTTCTATCAACAATGCTGCCTTCAATTTCATGAACTCTGACTTTTGAGTCAAACATAAGAAGTAACTGAGCTAACTTCGGTAACTTCTTTCAGGAGAACCGAAAGCAAATCAGTAACCATCTATGTCATTCAGCATTCCAATAATTTGTTTTTACCTTGTATCAAGTGACTGATTACGGGCTCCATTTAATTGATGGTGAACCGAAACAATACTCAAACTCAGAACAATCAGTTGTTGAATTGGATCGTTTTCAACATCACCAAGAATCAATCTTTCCCACAAGACCTTCAAAAGCCTTATCTTAAGTGAATGACAATTGATCTTGATATGTTCAGTTTATGTTTAGTATTAAAGCAAAATGTCTATGCCTGGCTGCCTGCTCAACTGCATATTCCACCCAACATCTTAGACTTCAATTTAACAACATTTTTCAACCACAAATCAATTTTCATGACCTCATGAAAGTTTGTTAGAATATAATTCCACAGTTACATACATAAACACCTCAACAACCATATCCAATCCTTTCTATGTAAGGTATGAGGACGGTAAGATATAAAAGTCATACCTCTACGTCTCTACCCAAGAAAGAGCTGTTTACATACATATACACCTCTAGAATATAAACAGCTTTAAACTCTATTTTATACTTCTAATTAGGGTTCTGCTCATGGGAGATTCAAACAGGCTGCATGATTGTTACTTATATATGCCTGGTTAATGTTGGAAAATAATGTATAAACTTTTCAAAAACGTATCCCATATTTATATGCTTAAACTAACTATTTGACAAAACTAGCGCAATTTTTAGATCAAAAAATATAATGTGCAAGGAAATAATCTCTTTCACAGTTATAATTTTACAGGGATATACAACAAGAAAATATAATAAAGTTTATTTAGTGAAGTAAAAAAGTAAAGATTTGACCAGAAAGTGGAAAATAACTAGGAAAGATAGTAAAGATATAATTAACGCGTGATTTAAGATGTTTAAAAAGGCATTTTGATCCAGTGGTATCAATGTGTGACTTAAAGTGTTTCTTCCTTCTTGAGGTTTTGAGTTCAAGTCCTGTTATAAACATATGTGAAGGTTAGGGACTTAGGGGATGTGTGTTTTTGTAGTTAAAAAAACTAGAAAATATAGTAAAGATGCAATTACGGGTTGTGTTTAAGATGCAAAAGGAAATGGGATTGAAAAGATGAGAGGATATCAGGATAAAGATCCTCTTTTGTAAAGGGGTTTGAAAAGATGAGAGGATATCACGATAAAGATCCTCCTATTTGGTATCATGTTTAACCCAACTTTTGAGGATTTCAATTGAAGATGAGGGGATGAACAAGAAATAAGGTTATAGACAATTTATCGTAGAATCTAATAATGATGATGCAGCTTCTAGTAATCAAGATTAGCTGATTTGCTAAGATCAATCAAAATAGGTGAGCTGGGAGTCAAGAATCAATCCACGGGCTTGAAATACCTAATTTTGGTAACAAAGAACTGAGAGAGGATTGGAGAGAAATCTACTATGTTTATAATTGATTCTTCATGTATTACATATTCATTTATTTATATTGTCATTACAATACACTAGCACACACCTGAGTATGTTTAACTAGCTAACTAACTAATTTCCAAGCTGTTACAATCCGTTAGCAGACATGTATAAGGCGCACATGAATTAAAGATCATTCGGGAAAAGCCAACACCAGAAACCTGGCCATTCCTCTTGGTAAAGCATCATCTCTCTCTCTTTCTCTCACACACATACATGCAGAGGCAACAATCTTTATTTATAATTATAATTATTTTTAAAGAGTTGACTGCATTAATAGCTCGTCATAAATCAACCGGAGACTAAAGGCGGAATTGTGGAATGGCTTTGCTGAGTTCCTTTCTTGGCCCAGGTTTCAGGTACCCAAAGCTGGAAGTTGATGGATTGGTAAAGAAATATACCTATCGATCTGCTTAATTCTAATGGTGAACAAGAAATAAGCAAAAGGCCTACTACTATACACCAAATAATCTAATTTAGAGCCCAAAATTTGTAACTCACCCTCCCTATGTTTTCTCAACTAATAATTAAGAAAGGCGGCTATGAAGGCTACCACCAGAATCTAAAGAACCACTTCTGAACACCTTATCATTTCCTTGTTTTCATATGATCCAGAAATAGGAGAAGATCAACCCATAAATAGTGTTTTTTTTCCTTCTTTCCTTTAAATCCCGATATGTCTGCCCAAGTAAACAGCTACCCGATAGTGAGGTCACTTCATAAGCATAATCCAAGATGTAGACTAGGGGGTGTACATACATTTTAGCCATTCCATTCAAAAAGTATATAAGAAAAAAAAAAGCCTCATAAATCGTCACTTAAGTTATAAAATTACAAATCATTTGGGCTTAGTATACATTTGATGAGCATAACTATTGGGATACATACATAATAATAAAACTACATAGGTGCCAAGTCTTCAATTTTACAAAGAATAATTTTCTTAATTGCAAAACTATTTGACAAGAACACTTTTTACAACTACTATAAACAAAACATGAACGAAACACATTACAGAAATCAACACACTTGTAAAAGTATATGACTATTAAAATTTATAACCTTAGTAAAAAATAACATGCAATAATCACAACAATAACAGTAGTAGTACTACTAAGCTGCTATATATCCCTTAGGGCCTTTATTCTGGGATTAGTTTAACATGTATAATTGGCAATTTCTTTTATCAATTATGAATCAATTGGGTTTTGGTTCAACTTGGTGCAATTGGATAACTTGTTGCCTAAGTCTGCATCGGTTTCAATTCTTGTTAATGGTTCTCCTACTAGAGAATTTTATATAGAGTGGGGGCTTTGGCAAGGAGATCCCCCCTTTCCCCTCTTCTCTTCTTAATTGATGGGGAAGCATTACAAGTAATACCCTTGGAAGCCTATGAAAGGGGTCTTTTTAAGAGTCTTCATTTGTGGAGTATTGGCAGAAATCTTTGGCTTCTTCAATATGCTAATGAGATCCTCTTCTTTGGGAAGTGGTCTAAGGGGAACATTCACAATCTTATGTTTGATTCTCAAGTGCTTTGCTGAAGTCTCGGGGCTGCACATTAATCTATCTAAAAGCACCTTGTTTGGAATAAATGTTGTTGACAATAGAGTTAAAGAATTAGGTCATTCTCTAAAGTCTCGGGGTCATTCTCTAAATCGATTGGTCAAGGTAGAAGTTTAAAAGAAAGATTTCCTAGGTTGTTTGTTATGGAACAAGATAAGGAAGCCCCTTTTAAGGAGAGATGGTTTTTTTAGAAAAGGATATTGGTAGGGATCTTGGAACAGGAGGTCCATTCTTCAGGGGAGGTCACAAGAGGAATTTATTAGAATAGTGGAGGTGTTATCTTCTTCTACTTTCAAAACATCAGGTTTGGGTTTTTGGTTTTGGAAATGGAACAATAAGGGCTTATTCAACGAAAACTATTCTCTCAAGTTGGTTTAAATTGCTCCAAACTTGTTTGGTCAAAAATTGTTAAAAAGAAGGTTAACATTTTTAACCAGAGGTTAACAAATAACGCCTTACCCACAAAACTCAACTTGATCAAAAGTCAAAAATTGCTGGTTTGGTTGCAATCTAGTGGGAAACATTCGGAGGAAATTTTGGGCATGGTGGGATGCTAAAGGCTTTATACCTTCAATAGAAGATTTGAGTACCTCTATTCAATCCCCAGGGGATACGGAAGTGCTAGATCAGGTTTTCAAATCGGTTTGTGTAGTTACGGCTTGGTCGATATGGAAGTGGAGAAATGCAATCCTTCACGTTGGGCCTGATGAGGTAGCAAAGTTAGGATCAGAAGATGTCTTCCCAGGTATCCAACGGATGTCGGCATTGTGGTTAGATCGTCGGAGCGCCTTGCTTATCATAAGCTTGGATAAATGGTGATCTAATCCTATTGGCACTTTATGTTGCAATTAAATTGTATCCGTGTTTGGTTAAAGTCTCAAGCTTAGATGCTTCTCTTTTAATAATATTTTGTTTCGTTAGGAAAATGTGATAGACATGCCGAAACTCTTTGCCTAGTGAAAATTTCTTTGCTATTAAAAAAAATGTACAACTTGTGAGGGTGGTTCAAGTTTATCGGTAAAGTAACTTATAGAAATTATATTATTTTGAAGTAATAAAAGGATTCAAGTTTACTCGATGAATATGTCAAGGATTTTTTTTATTAATACATATATAAATTATAAATGATGAAATAGACAACGTACATATGATGAACAAACAAAATTTGTGATACTTAAAGGGTAGTGTGCACATGCCTCTAAGTGTCAACTAGGCAGTTAATGATAGGGGTGTTATATGGGTTACTTTTTTCTGATTTCAGGTTAATTAGGTTGGATTGTTTAGGTTTTTAGTTGTAGAATACATAACTGCTAAACAAAAACGAAGTACGTTTCGATTACTCGGGTTTTGAGTTCGGGTCAAGTATCTAAAACATTACCGGAACTTTAGGGCTAAGTTTCTAGGTGAAGCTTTCGCCCATATATATAACAGCATCAACATTTTTAGGGTTAAGTTTCTAGGTGGAGCTTTCCCTCAGTTCTATATTGGTGCCAAAATTTCAAAAATACAAAAAAAAAAAAAAAAGTGTATGGAATTCAAGAATACACACCAATGGACAACTAAAAAACATATTTATTACAACTAAATAAATTTCATGTAGTGAAATCACTTACACCTAAATGAACAACACCCGACGTAAGTCATAATAAATTGATGGGTAATTGGGTTGGTATACCTGAACCAATATTAAAGTGAGAAAACAAAAAATCCGAAATTTATTAACCGATAAACGGTTAAACCTAATTAATAGTCATCACGACAATTGATTTATGTATTGAATCAATGATAATTAGGTGCGTCGGTTCAAGTCCTGTGATGAATAAAATGGTGTAGAATTAGATTTAAATTTATGAGATGTGTGTCTTTATCCGTTAAAAAGTTCGATAAGGAAGATAGAATATGTAAAAGCATTATGAATAACTAAAGCTAATATGATTAACGAGATTGAGTATGTGTGATAGTAGCAATTAATTCGCTTAGATGTCATCACTAGTGGATGACTGGAAGCTTACCTAGTTTTTTTTAGCCGACGAGGTCACAACCTAAACCCGTTTTTATAACGAGAGATTATTTGCACATAACAAGTTTTTAGTATTCACAACAAAATATATGTTTTTAGACAGTAATACTCTTAAACATTTGTATAAAAAAAGGACATCACATGTTTGTAAAGGTAAAATTATCATGATTGTTATGCATAGGTGCATAACTAATTTTTGTAGTGTGCAAATCATCCCACTTTTATAATTTATAAAGTTTAAATTTTTAATGTTTATGGTGGCTAGATCACTGCCCTCACTGGTCTAGGTCACGAGCTGTTTAATTTTTTTAAAAACACGTATATCTATCGCTAAATATATTTTTCCGAATATATAAGATATAATTTTTGTAGAACAAAGCGACCTCTAAAACCTAACAAATATAAACTATGAAAGATTTTTTTCACACTAAACAATTCCAATTTAATGGTTTTCTTTCCAAACAAGTCCTGTCAAAGCTATCTTTTAACTTCAACTCTCTCTCTCTCTCTCTCTCATACCACCACCATCACCATTCCCTTCCCCTCCCCTCCCCACCACCACTACCCCTTTTCCGATCTTCAAACATCTCCACCCCCTTCACCATTCTCGACCACCGTAGCTCCGGCCGGTCCAACACCTCCATCGCCGCCCTAGCACCACCACTCCACCATCCCTTGCTCCGCCAACATCATCACCGCCGCCGCCACCACATCCGTCGGCACATCACTACCACCTGCGACCCTACCCCCTCCCTTCCTTCGGTGTGGGTGTGTCCCCAGCATTTCACCACCTAAAACACCACCTTCTCTCTCTCATGCGATCTTCAAGTTTCCAAATCTATGTTTATCATCGATTGGTGAATGTGTTGAACGATAGTGGCGGTGGCAATTGTATGATGGACTGACGATGGTTGTAAGTTGCTTTTCTTTTTTCCTTTGCTTATATTTAATTACTTGACTTAGTGATTTCAAATAGTTTAAAGAACTTTGATATTAAGCATATGGAATTTTCACATGTGAAGAGGTGAATTCATGGGTGAAAATCAAAAGAAAGACTCTTTTTGTGTAGCTACTTGGGTTGTTTAATTGAGTTCATAAACAATATTTCTTGTGGATTGGGGAATACCAAACATATTATAGATCATGCATATCTATTGTTCTTCATTTGTTCTATCTTCGTACCTTCATGTGTACTAGTGATTTCAATATTCAATATAGATATTGTTGTGTAAATTCTTTTTAAGTTTGTTTAATGATCGATTATAATCCTGATTTTGTTTCAATATAGATGTTGTTATGTAAATTCTTATAATTTATTATACTAAATAATAAATTAAATATAATTAAAAGTAAATATATAGTTAGATAAGAATAAAGGGTAAATGTCTGTTTGGTAACAAGAATAAAGTGAGAAAAAACTAAAATATCATTTGACTAATGATGTGCGTTTTACGTACCTGTTTTAAATTTATAAAATTGAAAATACCAAAGTATCATCTACAACACAAATATGCAAGAGGACCTAATCGTATTATAGTATAGTTTTGGTAATACAGAGTGTCGAACACAACGAGTATGATTTTGATTACAATTAATTCAACCAATTAAATATTAAACTAAATAAAAGCAATTAAAAAGAGGATTTTGGGATTTTTATATTAAAACTACTTTTTTTAACTAATTAAACTCTCATTTATCTAACTAGTTATAAAAGAAACTACTAAAACTAATCAAGGAAATTGAAAAGCAAATAACTTTGTTGGTTTTAACTATGGATTGAAGTTTCTCCCTAGATTCGATTTCATCCTTTTTAATCAGTTGATTTCAAATAAACACATGCAATGGACATTAAAGTATTATATACCGGTTTCTGAAGTAGTTAGACTTCATGATCAAAATTATTAACCTTATAATCATGCCAAATACTAATCCTATGGTTATGAGATTAATAATTAACATAATTAGTCTATTTGTTTGAATCAAGCAAGAATTTATCAATATTGATTTATAATTATCATTCAATCAATTAGTTACACATAAAGCTCATCACAAGCAATTGCACACATATTAAAGTTAACTACTTTGTTGTTTAACCTCTAAAATTGGTCAATCACTAGTCAAAATTACTTATTGATCTTAGATAATCATGATAAAAGAATACATAGATAGATTGATCCTCTTACCTATGCAAACTCAGTCAATAAACATCAAAGATATAAACATTAACACGTGGATTTTAGATTAAGCAAAACAAGATAAATACATAACACTTTAACATCCAACTCATTGAGATCAAACCAAATTACAAGAGTTCATCATCTCTAGGGAGGAAAAGAAAGAATTTAGCCCATGATCAGTGAATTAAACATACCGGGTTCTCTGGAATACATGAAATATAGAATTAAGATGAAAACTGGAATGCAACCAATGATGTAGAATCTTGATTTTCAACCTTTCTGCCTTGTGAAACTTCTTTAATTAGACTTTTAGTGTGATTAAAATTAGGTCATAAGTCTCTAAATCTGATATGGACATAGCTTTGTAATTATTCTTCTGTCACGTTACGACGCGAACTTTTCCCTGTCTATCCACTTTTTTAAATCTGATGTATATCTCGCATTGCGATAAATGAAGACCGTCGTGTCATGACACTCAATTTTTCAAAAAAACTTGATTTTTCCCCCTTTAAGCTCCAACTTTTTCGACTTTCTCCATTTTAGCCTAAAACATAACAAACAAAGACAAAGGTAAACAACACATTTTGTTCTATTTTTCACATAATAAACCGCTAAAATTAAATAAATATCGCGTAAAGTATATGTTTACTAAAGGCGATATCAACTAACGGTCTAAGTTAACAACATTTAGCATAAAGGATCAAAAGTGAAACAAAGTGTCAATCACATTGATCGTTTTCGTAATTTTTAAAGTTAAAGGACTAAAAGTAAAATTTTATGATAACCACATAAACCACTTATATAATTAACTCTAAAAAAACAACCAGTGTCCAACAAAAAGAAGACCGCAAGTTGCAAACAGCCAAACAACAAACTGGAGAGCTAAGAAAAAAAATATAACAAAACTCTAAGCCCAATGCTAAACCGATACGCACTACAAACAACACCCTTTCAATGTCAAACTAGGATTAAGAAGCCAATCTCTCCAACGAAGACCTGATTGTGCTACCAGTATTATTTAAGTAAAAAAATTAAACTTAATGCAACAGATTTAAGTACACCTATTTAGTCGGGGACTTAGGGCATTGTTTGTAGTTTGTAAACTTGTATTATTTACATCCTTTCCTTCAAACAAAGGGAGATGATTTGTAAATAAAAGAATTTGTCATATACAATTAAGCATATGTGTTTAGACAATAAAACTTTAAACATGTTGATAAGAAAGATATTTCATAATTGGATAAAAAAGTTACAATTCACTACCAAACAACACTTCATTTTGTGTCGGGAAAATCCGAAATCCTTGGTAATATGATGTTTCTTTCGGATTTCACACGGGATCGACCGTAGATAAAAGCTTAGTGGGAAAACCATTTCTCTCGTTTTTTCCTAGGGATTACCAACGGAATCGTGGGAAATCTGTTGAAAATTTGCTATCTAACTTGAATTCGTGGAAATTTCATTAAAGATTTCCCATGAATTTTGGACTGTCGAAAATCCCTTTCTAATGTCTGATTTTCTTGTAGTGATTGTTGCGTATGTAAAACCCTGCAGTGTACAAATGATCTCTCGAAAACAAAACTTAAGCCAAGGGAATATTAACTTTTAGTAAATAATCTATGCTTGAAATGGAAACATAAGTACAAGTACATAAGAAATAACATCGTATTTACCATAAAAAAAGGATGTGTATTGTTGCAGTACCTAGGTTAGGTATTGTTACACTTACATATCTGTTTAATAAAAGGTAACTTTGTCATTTCAATATTTACTTATTAAAAATATATTTTAGTGTGACAACATTTAACTTAGATGTTGCTAGTAACATATATTATTTACTCCATTTATTATTTTATTTTCACTTTTAGATGTGAAATGCCAATGATTAAAAGACATTTCGTATTCTCCAAAATGAAAACCGAAAAGCCTAATATTAATAACTAGACTTCACGTGTTTTAGCAATATATATTAAAAGAGGCAACACTATTTTTTTTGTAAATAAATCTACAAAATCTTTGCATTCCCAAAAAGAATCTACAAAATCCTGAGTATGTGTCTAATAAAAATGATTAAAAAAACCATTTACATTAATGTTGTTAGGGGATGTTTACCGAGAGAATATATATTTAGGTGAGAATTAGAAAACAAATCTTATAATCAATTAGAAGTTGATTTATTAAATCTCACGGTCGTAATTCACCTGTCATAATTCATGTTTGAGTTATAAATAAATTGAAAAGCCAAATTTAGATTATGCGATAAAAGTCAGAATTAAATCTTCTATTCTCATCTAAGTATACGCTAATCTATATAAATAACTCTATACTTTGCGTCAAGGAAATCAATCAAGTAAAAGATGAAAGTAATACGGAGTACTAAATTTAAGCAATAAAATAAGTCAACTTTAGAAATACTTCTACTATATAAATGGCTTCGAAATGTGGAAAATAAATCGATGCAAATAATTACAAAAAAAAAAGAAAAAAAAAAGAAAAGACAATGGTCTCCTTCATCCACTGGCTTCCATTGTTGCTATCTCTCGTCACCGCGCGCACACACCGCCTTCCACACACCTTTAACGTCTTGTCTTACGGTGCACTCCCCAATCGAATCACCGATAACACCAAGGTACATTTTCGTTTCAATTCCCCCAAAATAATCTTCATCGAATTCCTCAATTTTAATTTGCAATTTATTTACGTATATATACGATCGGTTTTCATTAGGCGTTTCTTCGAGCCTGGAGCGATGCGTGTAAATGTGATGGCGGCGGTAGGGTTTTGATCCCGAGAGGTACGTATATGCTTGGTGCCGTCGTCTTCGTCGGACCTTGTAGAGGCCCTGTAAATTTCGTTATAAAGGGATCGCTTGAAGCTTCCAGCCATCCGTCCAAGTTTTTTGTGGATCATTGGATTGCTTTTAAGTACGTCGATCAGCTTGTGGTCGGAGGCGGCGGTTATTTGCTTGGGCACGGCGGCGCTGCCTGGCATTACAATGACTGCGCCACCAACTCCCGGTGCAAACCTCTTCCCGTCGTAAGTTTATTTTTTATTTTCTTAACATTAATTATATTCGTAAAGATTTAGTAAAAATGGAATATAAAAAGTTTATATATTAATTTTTTAATTTGATTCGTTAATTAATTATCCAAGATTGTAACGGATGTTAAAGTGACGAACTGATGATTAAAGAATTTTGACAGTTATTGCGATAAAAAAAAGTGTTCATTATTGTAGGAAATGATACGTTTATTCTTTTCTATTTATATTATTATTTGCTATTTAAGATATTCATTTTTTTTAAAATCCGGCTTGGTCTAACGAATTGAGCCGCAAATTGGTTTGAAGAACGGGTTGAACGTGACATGGTTTTTTGCCTCCGATTGACCCGGTGAATAACCCGGGTCAACTTAAACCGGGCTTTAAAGCCTTGTTTTTAAATTTATTGACACAAATTTTGCATAATGAATTGTTTATATATTTCGTTTTTATGGATGCTATGTTCTTAAATGGAAATAGACGATGCGCTTTGATTTCGTTTCTAATTCAAAAATAAGCCACATCCGATCGATCAATAGCAAAAACGCTCATTTCAATCTATTCGCGTGCCGCAATGTGAACATGAGCAACATTCGGATCATTGCCCCAGAGGAGAGCCCCAACACTGATGGCATTCGTATCGGGAGCTCTAGCCAGATCAAGATCCGGGATTGTGTCATAAGCACCGGTGATGATTGCATATCCATGATTTCTGGTAGTCAGGATATCGTGGTCACAGGGGTCCATTGTGGGCCCGGGCATGGCTTTAGCATCGGTAGCCTAGGCGGATCCCATAGTGAAGAACATGTGAGTGGCATAATTATACAAAACTCGACTTTACGAGGGACTCAAAACGGATTAAGGATCAAAACATGGGCTCCCTCTTCTCCTAGCCTTGCTTCCGATCTTATGTTTGATGATATCATCATGGAAAATGTCAATAACCCTATATTTATTGACCAGCAATATTGCCCACAACCTCCTTGCAACCGGCGGGTAAAATCTCCTTTCTTTTTGACTTTTGATTTTAATAAGCTCGTAAGTCAGAAAATAAGTTAATTAAAAAAAAAATTTAATCCAAACATTTTTTTATATAATGTTATTACTTAATTTAACCGGGATATTTGTTTTTGTAGGCACAATCAAACGTTCAAATAAGGAATGTGACATTCAGAAAAGTGTGTGGCACGTCGAGTTCTAAAATCGCGGTTAAAATGCAATGTAGCAAACACGTGCCGTGTGAAGGTATCAAACTCGTGAACATAAACTTGGCATATGAGGGGCGAGAGGGATTAGCGGCTTCGTCTTGCTTGAATGTTGAAGGAAAGTCATATGGACCACAGCTTCCATCAGGGTGTCTATAGAACGAACCAACATCGTTTAACTCTTATTTTAATTTCCTAGTACAACCGGAGAACGTACATTTTAAGTTCTTTCAGGGTTGTTTGTATTAAATTAAATATAATTAAACGAAAGCTTGCAAATTAACCTTTGTAATGGGATTCTATAAGAATTCTTAATCTAAATTTGGGTGTGTTTAAGAGGATGGAGAAGAGTAGTAATTAGTATCAACATTATACAAATTAACCGAATGAAAATTCCATATATGTTCTTGTTAAAAAATGAGAACAATGTGAATCTTGTCTTTTCTCATTTTTTTTTAAAATCAGTTTTTGTTTTTTAATGATTAAAAGAATTATTATGGAACATAATTAAAGTTTGAATGATGTGTAACAAGGGATAGCTTTTCTCCGTCCGCGCCTTGTGCCGGATAGAGGTGTAATATGTTTTTGAAAGTATATATATATACATATATATTACGACGTACTGCAAGTATCATTAGTTGTTTTGATGCTATTATTTTTATGCATCTTCCAAAACGATAAAGAACATTATATATGATCTTTTGTTTTACGTACATATGTAATATGAACGTAGTTTCCATAATTTTTCCGAATATAGGAGGAGCAAAAGATGTGATTCATATAAAACATGCATTAATGGGTGTTTGAAAAGTTGTATATAACCTACATTACCTTTAAAATCTTATCCATTACGTTTTATTTTACAAAAAAAAAAAGAAAAAAAGAGATTGTCCTACCTTGATAACATGAAACTTTGTATGATATATAAATTCTCCTCTTTATAAAAGATGTTTTATAAAAGAGCGAGACTTACAAAGGAACACATTTTTAACTTAAAATAAGGGACACACTCTCATGTTTATGAGAGAACCTGATAGGTCGTGTTTGAACATAACATGAGAGGATCTTAACTTATAAAGTAATAACATAGCTTCAAAAGGGGTTTATTTCATATAATAATAACAAAGATTGAAAACTGTTCCATCAAGGTCACTTATGAGTTATTTCGCAATGTGAAATAAAAGGGACAGTGATTTTAATAAAACAGTTTTCAAACTTGGTTACTATTCTATTAATTTTCGCATCTGAAAAACCGTCTGCTATGAAAATGTTGTAAATCTATACAAAACCTAAGAACTGAAGTTACTAGTTAGCTAGAAAAAAGGCGACCTAATGTTAAATATTTTTTTCCTACAATAAGTGAAATGAGTAAAATATTTGAAGACACTGTTAAAAATATAATAGACTAAACTAATCTAATATACGTTTCTTTTAAATTACTAGCATGATACTCGTGTAATTCGGTGACGACGAATAGTTTTACTCGGCAACTTGTCCATTTTCAAAAAGGGATGATGTGTTTCTTTTTTGAATAATTATTGGTCGATAAAATTTCACAATGATTGGTAAATTTTCGGTAAGTGTGTTTGTGTGGTGGAAAAAGTCAAGTAGAAAGAAAGTTTAATGCATTAATATAGCTAAGATATGTTAGAATTTAATTTGTATTGACTTGATTTATAAATATTTTTTGTTATAAATGATTTAATTATCAATATAACATATAAGGTTCTAATTAATTCTATATATATTTTTCCATTTTGTTTTATATAAGGGGTAAATTAATCATTTTAAACTACTTAAGGTTATAAGACAATAGGGTAAATTAGCACATCATAATTCTATGTTGTTTTGATTATTGAGTCATTCAAAAGTTCTAGAACTATTTATGAATATAGTTTATAGGCTATTCAAATTTATTAGTTCTATTTATACACACTTTTTAGTAATTAAGTATTTTTTTTATTATGTGATAGAATATTTAAAATGGAAGGTTCGGTTGTTAAAATTTATTATAAGCCATTGGATTTTATCAAAAATCAACCAAAAAAAAGTCAAAACCTGTTCATTAGTAGCAGTCAATTAAATTAGGTTTAGGGGTATATTAGGAATTGAAAGGCACTTAATAACTCCTAAAATTAATTCAACTTCCAAAATCACGTAAGATTCTAAAATTCACTTTCTCTTAAATTAAAAAAAATGAACTAGATTCAAGTGATACATAGCTAGTAGGGTTGTTCACCAAAATGTATCCAACTTGTCACATTTTGCTATTGTGTGCATCGAACTTTAGATGTTTCTATTGTGAGTATCGAACATTTAATTTGTCGATATTGTATGTATTAAACTTTTTATTGTATGTACTAAACTTATAAAATTTTCCCTTTTTTGTGTATCTAAAATATATACAATAGCAACAAATTAAAAGTTGGATACACACAATAGAAACTTTTAAAGTTTGATACACACAATAGCAAAACGTGACAAGTTAGATACATTTTGGTGAACTAAATCCTAGAAAATATAACGAAACTACATTGTATTTTACACCAATTTCATTTCACATTACACCTAATGATGCTCAACATAAAAGAGTGAATCCGACAAACCTAACTAAAACTTGCAATCTATAAAAAGGATACCTGGTTGAACTCAAAACAAGTTGACCTTGACTATATCACCGAAAACAGAAACCCCGAATGATCAAAACTATCAATGGTCACACCGACCAATTAACGAGGTGATGACAATACTAGATTTTGAAATAGATTAAGTGGAGTGCCCCAAACTGATGGGAAACACACACCTCGAACTACGACCTCTAAACCCGAACCTCAACCACAACCTCTTGAAACACAACCTTTAACATCAGTCTTACGATCCTCGAGCAGCGACCAGAAACGATGAGTGTCTGAACCTAACCTCGAACCACAGCCTCTTAATCATAGAACCACGAAACGACAGGAAAACTCGTAACCCCAACCACAAACCAGCCATAAAACAACAAAACTCGAACGAACATCTAGAACATCCCGAAACGATTGGAAAACTTGAAAGAACACCTTGAACCTTGAACGATGGCTTTGAAAGAAAAAACGAACATTGCCAGAAAACTCGTACCTCGAACATGTCCTGCACCCTCGATTGGCTGGAAACCTCGAACGGCTTGCTGGACCTCTGATAGCGTTGGACTATAGGAAAAAAGATAGATATAGGAGAAAGAAAAATGAACCCTCTGAACCCTTGAATGGCCGGAAAACCTCGAATGACAGCCTTGAAATCTCTATACCCTCAAACGAACTTGAAACCTTGAACTTCAAAAAGGGAAGAAGAAATGAAAGAGGTGAGAGAAAGGACATGTCCTCTGGAGTCCGGACCATTGGTGTAGTACGCCGATAGCAGGAGAAGGGAGGTGGCGGTTGTGGTGACTTTTTGAGACTAGGGTTTTTATAGCCGGAGACGAGAGAGAAGTATGTTATAAAGAAATGACCGTGTAAAAACAAGTAATAAATTAATATGAATTTTACTTTATATACATCACAAACAAGTATAAACCGATCCTATAGTAATATATTCAAGTAAGTTATGTATTATTTTCACATACAATAGTAAAATTAATTCGAATAAATAAATCATCATTAATTATCCTATTTGACAAAAAAAATTAGTATTAGTAGTTAAGTACACATGGAGAGAGTAAGCTAATTTGAACATTGATAAGTATGGTATTTACTTGGACTCATATCTCTTAACACAAACTTACTAGTTAAATCAACCGAATGATATGTTTAAATTGAGATCCTTTCTTAATTCATTAAACCAATCAGAAATCCCTTGCTCACATATGGCACTTTCTCTGTGGTTTCACATGAGGTTGTGCTTCAGCTTGTGCTTGCATTCCGAAGGGCACAACCGTGTTATTGGTGGTGCTCGAAGTGGTGCTGAACAAATTCACCTTTTCTTCATTTTTGTCACCAAATTTCACCGGTTTGTACTTTTCTTTTCCGTGGAGTCTAGAAACGAGATATCTGGTATAAAGCTATTAGTCAAATGACCTTGTTAGGTTGGATTTGATGATACAAAATAAAGTTTGAAAGATTGTGTTTCATATATACAAAAGGAATTATCTAAAGTTTGTCACATTAGTTGGCTCAAACTGAATAGTCAGCTCTAGAATAGAAACAGAGTTTCTAAGTAAGTTTTAGATAACTCAAGTGACTTCTTAAGTTGAGTTGTTGCTATGTGTATATACATGTGGAGGATCGAAGATTAGTTGAAGAACTCAACTTGATGAGTTTCAAGCTGAGTAACTCAGCTTGTCGGAGATGTTAGCCCGATAAGAGTTTGAATTTGTTTTAAACTCATAACTCGCTATCTACGGTTGGATAAGAAGATTCAAGTCTAAGATTCAAGATATAAGATCAAGTCTATCCATGTTGTCTATGTGAATGTATACATAAGTTTAGTTTAAATTAGCATACTATGATAAATCTTACTTTGTTAGTATGGATGTTTATCCGTAGAACAGGTATATAAGCTAACCTCAAACATGTTACATTTGTTCATGAGTTACATGCTTTGTAAGTCAAGCTAGTCTGTCATTAGCCTGATAACTGCGGTATTCCTATTTAGAGAGTCAACTGTTTTATTTTGTTTATAAGTTGGATCAGCGAAACAAGACCTAACAATTAGTTTGTGAGATTGAATTGAGAGAGAGTTAAATTATAATCGGTGAGTTGAATTAATAAAAAGTGTTTGACTTTATTTTGATTTGTTCTTTATAATTTGAGTTGTGTATTCAACCCCCTTTTACACTTCTATTAGTAAAAAGCATTCGACTTTATTGGATGACAAGGCTCGGAGTATTCTTGCTAATGCCCCGAGAAACCCTCTCCTTCACATTGTGGCAAGGTGCTAAACTGCCAAGGAGATGTGTGACACATTGAGTGTTACATATGAGGACACTAATCTGGTCAAACAACAAAAGTAGAATCATCTCAATAGGTCTTATGAGAAATTTTTTTCATAAAAGGATGAAACCCTATCTGAAATATTTACAAGGTTTCACTTCTTGATTAATGACCTACCCAGCGTGGGCATTAAGAAAGATGATGCAGCTTGAAGTTCATGGATGTGTGCCTAAACAATTTAATGAAGTGAGTATTTTACTTCAGGGTGGAGGAACTTTACATATGTATAACCTTCGGTCTATCTATGACTTTCTACCTAATCATCAACAAATCATGGATCAGAAGAAAAAAGTCTCAGCAACAGCTCGACGACTCTGTGAAAAACTATGAAACTGCATTTGTTGTAGGGAAAGGAAGTAAGGGTCTAAAGTCTTAGTGGTTGACTCTGAGTCTAAGTCTGATTCTGAAACTGAAAATTCAGACTCAGACTCAGGCTCAAGTGATGATGCCGATGATGTTAAAAAGCTGAGAAGAGCAAGAATGGGAAAAGGAATACCTCAGAGAGGCAAAGGAAAAAGTTCCTTTGGTTCTAAGCAAGCTGTGTGCTTTAATTGTTAGAAAAAGGGACACATAGCTGGTGAGTGAAGAATAAAGAACGGTGAATTGGCTTCATTATTCGATAGGAATGCTTATAGAGCTGACAAGTATAAAAGAAGACATCTACAGATCAAGAAAACGAAGCTAGAAGATAAGTTGAAGAGTAAAGTTCTCTATGCTGAAACACAGGACACCAAGTCATCTACATGATGATGTCCATGATAAATGTCTGATGGCTTTAGAAGAAGAGTTTCAAGAACAAGTAGATTTGGGTCTGTCTGAAAGCACTTTTGGCTAGAACATGAAAAAAGCTGAGAACAACAGAAAATCTAGCGGTTGAGATTCTTCTTCTATGTATAAGGTAGATAAATTCAACTCTTACACTGATGAAGAAAAATGTCTTACTTTCAATTATTTGTTAAATGATTTTAAAATAAGTCTTAAAGTTTAAGTTGACTTTAAAGCTAAGATAGATAAATTAAGTAATGAACTTAAGGAAAATTTAACTCTCTTAAATGTTGGTGAAAAGACCCAAAGTGACCGAGAATGTCAAATACACATAAACAAGACTCTTAGTGAAGAAGCAAAGGAAGCTAGAATCGAAGCTCAATATTTTAAGAAAATTACAGAGTCCTCACAATTAGTTGAAAAGTGTATCAACCAGCAGATTCCTAAACAGGTTAAGGCTATACTTGGAGGTGAATATCTCATAGCAGCTTGTGAAACTAATGATGAGTTAACAAACATATTTTCTGTTAGTTCCTAATTGAGTACGCAATAAAAAATGTTTGTAGAAGCGGGGTTGAATACAAAACTCAAGCTATTTTAAAATTTTGAACTCACAATTGCTATTAATATAATTCTTATTGATTGTAAATCAAGAATTACATGTACATGAAAGCAGAAATTCCAAATACAATAAATGGTGATAACAATTTTGTTTAACACATAAACTAGCTTCCCTAAAACAACTAATGCCTAAGGTGTTCAACACATGAACAAGATCTACACTATGCGAACTATAGATTTGCTTTGCTTAAAGGATTGAGCTTGTTCTTCGAGTGAATTCCAGTGTTGTATATTTATTTCTCTATGTATATATAGAAGAAGGAGGGCAGCTACAGTTGTTGGAAATAAGTTGGTATAGAGAAAATAATATTTTATTCATAAATTTAGTGGAGGGAAAGATATTCGGGGTTTCAATAAAATAATATTACGTTTTGAATAGTATACCCCACTAATAATATTTAAATGTTATTTTCCATGCCTTTTTGCCTTGTAAAGCGAGACTTCACCTTTCATGCTTTGTACAACTGCCTTAGATTTTGTATCTTGACTTTCCTAACATGATGTTGTTGGCCATGCTTTTATACTTGACAAGATCTTTAAGATCTTCTTCGAAGGTAACTTTAACCTTTTCCACAGATTAAAGTTATATCATTTTTGTCCTATTTCGCAGAACAAAAAGTACAAATACTTTTACAAATAGAAGATCTAAGACTGTAATGAGCAACACATGTTCAACTTGTTCACTAAAATATCTTTTACAAAAGAAGGAAAGTAAACTGAAAATAATATAAGTCAAAATCATGACTTAGCTAATCAAAATACTAGGGTGACAAAAATAAAGTTCCCAGCCTAACTCCTAACTCTTGAACACTCAGTTGATCAAGAGAATGCTCAGTTGATTAAAGATATGCTTGTGGTCAGTTGATTATTCTATGCTTAGCTGATTAGAGATAAAATTATTAATCTCTATGATCAGTTGATCAATAAGTTCAATTGATCATACAAAGTGATTGGCTTATTTTACAAATCTAAAGATGGCAAAGTGTACTTAGCTGCTCTTTTGGGCACTCAGTTGATCTTCTTTGTCACTTAGTTGATAAAGCAAAGTTCATTAGCCGATGGTCTTCATCTTGTTTCTTGAGTTAGCTGATACTTTTTAAGTGGTTAGCTGATCCGTCCAGTGCATTTAGCGTTACTTCCTAACTTAGTAAAACTACAAGTCTAATCTTAAAAACACATGTTAAGATAAAATCTTAGTCTAACCCTTAAAGATTGGTTTTGTTAACATCAAATCCTGTTTATAAAATAAGCAGGTTTGATTAATTGGGTTGAAATAGTTATCTTCCCAACATTTTCTAAGCATGATTTATTATATGAAGAAGATATTAAGATATCCTTAGAAAAGAAATATGGCCAAGAGCTTAAACTGAATAGATTTATGAGACCAACCCAAGGTTATACCATAATTAACTCTAACCATAATGTTGAAGGCTCTAGTTCCAGGAAAAAAAATAATAGTTCTTTATTCCATATATTAAAAGCCCAATCCTCTTGATAATAATCCTGTCTTTGATAGATTAAAGCCTAATCTGTTTAAAAGACAACACCCTTTATCTAGTTCAAAGATGAACTTTAAAAGAAAGAAAACGTTTGTAGGTCAGACTCTACATAATAAGGATAACAAAGGTAGAGTTGAGAAAGGTAAATACAAAGTTAATAAAAACTATGTGCATAAACTAACAATTAAAATTGAAAAGTTATCGACATCTAATGAGCCTAAACAGAATCCAAATTGTGGAGAAAATGAAAGATCCTACCACAAATGTAATTAATAGAAGAAAATATTATAAATGTGGCGATAGAGGTCATGAGGCCAAAGATTGTGTACGTCCATAACGATAAGAATCAAAGATGAAAATAGAGATTTGAGGCAAGATTGGACCGAGATCTCTCACTGCACACACATAAATATGTAAAAGACTCCTTTTCTATTAGAACAATGTGAGAGACATGCTAACCACAAGTCGGGTAGCTTGACTTATATAGGGGGTCATCTAGTGACCAAGTATGGCTCCTGTAACACCCCAGTTTTCAAAATTCAAGTGAAAACTTCAAACAGAAGTCATTTGACCCAAAGCAGAAATTAACAAGCTAGCGGAAGCAAATAAAACATATTTGAACCCTCAGGTTCGTGTAAAAAGTGATACCGATGTATTTACAATAAAAACAGTTTCTAGCAAGCCTGCTATAAGCAGAAGTAGTAAATCATTTAAACCCTCGGGTTTGAAGAAAAGAGGTATGCGTGCATTGATAGTGAAAGTAATTTTGTTGTACAAATAGGAGTGTTATTGTTACAAAATACGTTTTAAGCAGCCAACAGTCAAACCGGGGCCTTGCCTTTGTGCTAATACAACCTGCAAAAACAGAAGAGAGTATGTGATAAGCTACAAGAGCTTAGTGAGAAAGCTACACTTAAATCATATAAGCATACACATAATCATATACGAATGCCACAACAGTTCTTATGGATACAGTACTGCACCATCTTAGCGCTACCCATAAGGCTAAATGCTGCTTGTAGCCCCTACTGTACAAAGCAGCATGTTACCTTCACAATGATCCGCAAATCGATAATACACATTGCAATGCATCACACATATCACAGATATGAATCAGAGTTTAGGAAACACACCTCAGTAATCAGTTAATAACACAGTGCTATGCCAGATATAAGTCAGAGTATTCACCAACGATAAAATCCTACATGTAATATACCATTAAGGTATTAAACACATAACAATCATACATCTT
>JAUEJL010103734.1:0-13036 GCA_032274825.1 Drosophyllum lusitanicum | reverse complement strand
GTCTGTTTATTTTTGTTATATATATATATATATATATATATATATATATATATATATATATGAGATGGTTTATTTGAGAAATATTCTTATTGCGAGAATAAATCTTGGCCCTTAATTAAAATCAATCCATTAATCAAGGGCTAGTAATGGAGATGCTTTGTTAATGGCTCATTAATAGGAGTATTTTGAAATAATCAAGTCTCATTAAATAATCTTATTCACTCAGACGCAATTCACGGGTTGGGTAAACATTTAAATGACCAAAATACCCTTATTAACGAGTCATTAATGAGCATTAATTGTGGTTCTAGCATTAAGAATGGTTCACAAATGAATAAACTTATATATAAGGGTTCAAACGAGAACTAATTTTCGTACAAAACAAATCTTGACCCTTAAATAACAAATCAATGACTACAAATGATAATGGCTCATTAATGTGCTCGTTAGTGACACATTAATAAGGAGTATTTTTAGAAAATCATGTATCACTCGTTAATGACAGTTCATCCGGATGCAATTCACCGTTAGGTATATATATAAACGAGTGTAACTTTATCGTGCTTCGCTGCGAATATTATGTGCTAAATTTGTTGGAGACCAAATATACAATAGGTTTATAAGAAGAAACTGTCAATACGTATTTTCAATGTTTTTTATACTTTTTGTTTATTGACACGACAGATCTATTTAAAAACATAGGAAACACAACATCTAAACATATTGTTTATGCATAAACCATGAAAGTATAGAAATAATGTCACTAACGTCACCCACATATTAAAATAACTTAGGAGGTAACACAAATATCAATTTGATTTCTTTTGTCACATCTAGAATTTAAAAAATGACAAAAAAAAACCACATAAGATTTAGATGTATTGTTGTCGTTTTTACGGCTATATTTGTAATAGACATTTAATCCATCCCTAAAAGAAGAAAAAAAATTACTGTTTTTTTATTCAAATAAAAAAGTTAAAAGACAAAACTCTTGTATGGAAGGGGTGTTGAGAACTTGAGATAGCATAAATGAGAGAAAAAGAGAATGTCGGAAAGAGGAAATGCGAAGGATAGAACTCACTACCGTGTGGTTAAAAGGTGATAATGTTACCACTAGGTCTATGGTAAAAGATATTTAATTCTCGGAGATCAATTATATATAATTTAGCAAAACCCATGTATGGACAGTAGAATGTAGCATCTTAACTCTCTCAAAATTGTATATATTGTTAATAATCAAAATACCCTATTAATGATATTATAAACAGTTCTTGAATGAAAAACAGTTATCACTCAAACCAACTCCTACAATCATATTTATAACTTATAAGTACTAGGTTGTAATCTATTATTAATTAATTAATAAGTATATTAAAGTAATAATACCTATCAATAAAAGAATATCAATATAAAATTGGTTCTATGATGTTATTTCTCAAGAAGTTGTCTTTGTTTGTAGGTGGAGGTATGATTGTTTACATATAACCTCTTTCATACCCCGTTTTTTATAAGATTAGATAATGTAGTTGCGGTGCATTTGTTGGTATGTGTGTATGTGTATATGTATGTACATGTGATTTTCACTCTCTTAATATAATATTGTATTATATTAATTAATTTTATTTATTATTTGTTTTTTATTGTAACGAAATACATCGAAATGTACATACCAGTGAGACTTTAATAAAGGTATATTATTATGTACAAGAGGAAAAAAATTTGTAGTAATATTTAATTTATTTAATATATATAATATATTATAAAACATTTAGGCCTTTTTCTTAAACTCTTAAATTTTAAATATTTTGAAATTACTAAATTACCCCTTATATAAACTAAATTGAGTAACTATTAGATATAGTTAATAAGATTTTTATATTTCATTTTAATAATTAAACTTTACAGATTTAAGAAAATCAAAGTCAATACAATTTTTTAAAAGTCAAAGCCAATACAAATTAACTTAATTATTAAAAAATATTTTCATAACTTTTTTTTTCAATTATAGAGAACAAAAAAGTAAACGAAATGTAAAAAAAGATAAAGAAAATAAACATGTCACCAAACGAAAATTATTCGCTATCACCATATTACATAAATATCATACTCCCTACGTCTTGAAAACGGACATTTTAACGAGTATATATTATTTGTTATCGTCGTATTACACGGATATCATGCTAGTAATAATATTAAACAAAAACACAAAACGCGATTCTGTATAGAAAACACAAAAGGGTGTTGGGGATTTTTGATTTCGTGTATTTATTGGTTCATTCAGAAATCATTGAAAAATGGGTGTCATAATGTCATGTGTCTTATTGAAGTGGGCCTAGTTATTTTTTCAAAAGTTAAAGATTTTATGTTTAAAATTGATGAAATTAAAAAAATAATAATAATAATTTGGTCGGGTTAGTAAAGTCGGTCTACTCAAAGTTTTTTCAAATCTGTCGTCACTCTCCTGACTTGATACTGGGATCCAAAATGCATATGTAAATCTCATAATTCTTTAATTTTTTTTCTTTTAAGTTTCATCATTTTTTCTTTTAACTACTTTGTAAAATCTTTTTATTTATATAAGGTTGTGTTCGGTACGCAGGTTTTTAAAGTCTTTTGGAGCTTGTAGCATTTTGTTTTGAAGGAAAATGTTATAACTTTTGTTTGGATGAAAAACTGAAAGCTATTTTTATAAACAAAAAACACTAAAACAAAAGGCTTCTTGAAGTAACTTTTAAAACTAGCCAGAAGTTTTTTATATACAAAATTACCTAAATACCCTTTTTAATTATTTTACAATTCATCCAATATATGATTTGTCTTTTTATTTTATCATTTCACACTATTCAGCTCCAGCTACGAGATATTTTGCCAAACAGTATACGAATAAAAAATACAGCCTCAAGCTCTAACTACTAGCTTCCAGCTACATCTACCAGCTATTTCTACCAAACACATCCAACGAGTCATATTTTTAACCAGTTACAAGTTAAAAAATTTCGTTGTTTTATTCTTGTGTTCTTCATATCTTCTTATCATCTTCTACCAAGGAATTAAATAAGAAAAATGATATGCTCATACTATTTCTTCTTACTTCATCCTCCTACTTATTATAAGATGACATATAGAATCCATTAATTCTCTTTTCACATCTATTAAATTTAACACTTAAGTTAATCTTGTGAGTAAGAAGATAAATGATATATCACCTCTCATTAAATAAACAAGAAGATAACAAACTCCAATAATAGTAAAATGGGTAATTCTATATATCCCCCCTTCATTGTCTATATAGTCCCCTTGATGTGACATATGTGAGTGAAAAGGCAACATTAAAAATATAACATTTTTTATTTAACATGTGGGTTTGTGAGGAGAGGGGGGCTATATAGTAGCACCCAAAATCATATTGTGAACACAAAGCAAGAAATCATATTCATCGGAAGACGAACACAAAGCAACCGAGATCTACAAGAAGATTATATTAAGTCGGTTTCATATTCACTGCATATCCGGCCCATGAATACAACATCCAAACCTTAATCCTAAATCATAATATACGTTGCTTATCTTATTTTTAAACCCAATTGAGATTTACAAACACGAAACCTAAAATTGATGTGTAATAGTAGCGGCGGCAAAACAGACGGATCGGGTCGGATTAAGTAACGGGTTGATTAAGTAACGGGTCAGAACGGATTTGGTTAAAATCGGGTTGCTTTGTTTTTCTCAATTAGAACTAAATCTGCAAATTAAGAAACAATTAGGAGGTTTTATTAAATAACAAAAAAGAGCATAAGAACAAAAATAGATGGTTTGATTGAAAACTTACAGCTTCAAGGGTTTTAAGAGAAAAGGGGGGAATCCCCATAGAAAACTCCGATTCCCATGAACCCTCGTTATCCTATTGACAACCGAGTGAAGAATTATAATAATTCAAATTAGGGTTTCTGAATAAATAAAAGAAATGGAAAATCCCAACTCAACTCTGAACTACACAATAGAAACAAAACGAACAGATAGTGCATAGACGATGAACCACGACCGCCATTGTCGTGCATGCACAACCGGAATCCGTGAGTTGTATCCGATAATCTGCCGGAGTTTTACAATTGGACTCGACCCCATGTCGTCGGAGGGCGATTTGAAACAATCAGCATTTAACCCAAAAACAGATAATTTCATAAGCAAAACTTGAAACGATTGAAAGATTAAGACAGCTTTCAAGTCACACATAGCAATTTCTAAGCAAAATCTCGATCTGCGATTTTAGAATTGAACTTAATTGTAGTTGAGAAATTATGGGGCAACAGAGTAGGTTTTCTATGTCAATCGCCGGTGAGAGAGACTCAAGAACACCCGTTCTATTCTTCGACCCGTATGACCTGTAGTCATATTTCTTTGTTTCTTTTCCACCCAAAATAACCCGTGTTTTTTTGAAAAAAACCCAACTGACCAAACATTTATTATTAAAGTCCAAATTAACCCATTTAATCTGTTTTGGGGTTTTATTGCCGGTAATATGTAACAGAAAGTAGAAGGTCGAATAGATCTGTAATAATCGCCCTAAATCACCAGAACTCATTTGATGTTAGGATGAGAGGGTGCCCTAAATTGGGTGAGACGGTTCTCAGTGGGGATAAGACTGGCGACTAATTAAATAAAGGCGGAGGTTCATGGAGGAGGAGGTGGCGGCAGCCAATGAGGTGTAGATCCGGCAAGAGAAAAAGAGAAGAAATGAGGGATTCGATGGGCTAATTATGGGGGAAGAATCCAAGAGAGAATAGTGGTCAAAATGATGTGGAAGAACCCTAAAGTGATGAGGGGGTCGCTGGATGATTCTGGAAGTGTTGTCAGATTATATAGGTTTGGCCTTTGGGAAGCATTTACCAACTTGAATGCTCAATTGCATTTCTTAAAAAAAAGCTACTTGAAATATTGTTTCTAGACAATAGAATTTGAATATTTGATCTTTAAACAGGCATATTATTTTATACAATAATATAGTAGTAATATATACCTTATACAGTCCTTTGAATTACTGCACTTGACAAACTAAACAACTATATAATGTGATGTTTTGGTTCAAATATATGATGCCATTTGCAAACAATGTCAACAGATTTCAACAAAGCCTACCGTTTGTTCCATGTTCCAAGGACAAAACTAACCAAGTTCAAAATCAGTGGGGGTTACAAGTCAACCAACCACCTTATCTTACAAGGTGATGCCTAATCACACCTCTTTCTTCATCCAATTCAAAGTTCCCTCTACCGAATTCGGCGCTGCTGAAAAATGCCTTAAGATCTGTAATTCCATAATCCAACACCTTGCTTTGCAATTCTTCCACCTTCACGTCGATATGTCTGACATCTCTATTAGACCCCGAAACGATCTCTTCAAACTGTAGGGCCTCTTTCACCAGTTGGTTCAGTAAATGCAGCACTATTGCATTGAAATCCTTCTTGAATGTCATGTACTTTTTAAAGCTCTGCGCCATTATAATATTAGAAATCTTAAAACCTCAAAAACATCTATTTTATTTGTAAGAAAAATGTGGTTAGCTGACTAAGCATTGTAAAATTACAATAAGTACCTTTTGAAGAGCCTTCTGCACTCCAAACTTTTGAGTGGAAATAAAAGAGTCGAGCAGAACACGAATGGCCATGTCCACGTCTTCCTGAGTGACATGTTGTCGAAGATGCATTCTGGCATGAGCTTCCGACATTCGAATCATTGATTCTATGTGTCTAACTGCTATTGGAACTCCTTGCCCATGCTACACATGTCATACACTCTATTACAACAAAGTTCCTTCCATGGGAAAGGATGGCAAGCAATAACTTTATGTATCACAAAACTCACCGACGATTCTCTTCTTAATTCAGCATAAACTTGTGTGAGCTTGTCTAGATCAGCATCATGTAACCTTGGGAATACATTTAGCTTGGCGTATGTGATGTACTTCTTTAATATATTTTGAGAAAGTATCTGAACAGAAAATATATAAAAAAGTTATCAGTCAACAGAAGTAAAGGTCCCAATTTCAACCCAACAAACAAATAAAACAACAGATTTGTCCAAATTTCAATTCACATGTCTTTGTTTACGATACTATACTAGAAGCTTATCCCAAATTTCAAGACGTTTTTAAAATGGTTCAGTTTTTACACTCTTGGTTTGATTTAGGTATTTCCAGCTCACCCCTATGATGCAGGTTACTTTCACCTCTAATAGGTCCAACGGTAAAAGCGAAGAAACTGACGAACAATAAAACAGGTTAAATGTCAAGCAATGAGTGTCGCAAGTCAACCCAACCTGCCCATTTTGCCACCTCTAATGTAAAGGTAACACTTTTAACACACTTCGTAAGGAGGAGCAACCAATAAAAACTGTTGTGAGTTGAGGTCGTATTAGGTACCTCAGGGTCAGCTAACATGGCAGAGCCTTGATTATCTTCTTGAGAATTGTTGATGGACTTGTCATCCAAGTTAGCACCTTTTGGTGTGGACTTGAAATGACTATCCACCACAAACTTTGCAAGCATCTCATCCATGACTGGGTCCACCACATCCTGTGTCAAACCATTTTTCATGCATTAACCATAATTCTAGAAAATATATAAAGAAATGAAAGATAAGAAGCTTAAACGATGATAGAAATACCTTCACAACACAAAGAACGTCAAATCTGGAGACAATTGGATCCGTTAATTCAACATTTTGTGAAAAGTTTTTAGAAGAATCATATCTGCAGAAATGAACAAGTATTAGATTCATATGGAAAGATAAAAGTAGAAAAAGACGAGCCATTTTGAAATAATTTTGCTATATCTTTGCCCACCTTCCACCTATTGGATTTGCTGCAGCAATGACAGAGCACCTAGCTTGAAGAGAAGTCACAATTCCAGCTTTAGATATGCTGATGCTTTGTTGTTCCATTGCTTCATGAATACTCACCCTGGCAAAAGCAGAAACAAATCAGACAGTAATTTCTTTTTACCAGAAATGAAAACACAAGGAGGTATGATTCATCTTACCTATCCTGATCATTCATTTTGTCAAACTCATCTATAAGACATATACCCTTATCAGCCAGAACAAGAGCCCCTCCTTCTAGGGTCCACTCTCGTGTGACTGGGTCCTTGTGCACTGCTGCGGTAAGTCCTACCGCAGAAGCCCCCTTTCCAGTAGTGTAAACAGCCCTCTGTCCAGTCTTTTCAACATATCTTCAAAAAATAATCAACAGAAAGTTAAAACTTAAAACCACCACTGAATTTAAATGTTCCAGTTATGCAAAGATACATAAAAAGAAGAAAGAAAGCGCTTACTTTAAGAACTGGGATTTTGCAGTGCCGGGATCACCTAACAGCAACACATTAATGTCTCCACGCAACCTATGTTTTCCTTCCACATTTTTCTCTTGACCTCCAAACATTGCAAGAGCTATTGCAGTCTTTATGTCCTCATGACCATAGATTGATGGAGCAATGGACTTGATAATCTGTGCCCATTTACCCACATATTCCACATTAAAATTCAATATAACAGATATAACCAGCATCAAGATTAAAAGAAAACATAATTAAAGAAAAGGTTAAAAAACATACCCTTTCTCCAATCCGTGGATCTTTAGCCAACCTCTCAATTTCTTCTTTGTCCTCTTGGGTAAGTTTATAGGCTGAAAATAGGTCTTGTTTCTTTGTAACATGGTTTGCTTCAATCACAGTGGCAAAGACAGGGAATCCATTTTTTGTATTCAATGACAAATCAAAGTTGTTTGTGTAGATGCCTGTAACCTCCTGGAAATTAAGGAGAGAGTAAAAAGCATGAGGATACAAGGTGCCCAATGTCATGAAGACAAAAACTAAGGCGTACAACAAATGGAGAAAATATTACAATCGCTTCTCCAGGGCGAGCACAATCAATCAGATCATTCAAAAGAATCACTTCCTTGTATCTTGGCAACCGGCCAGCAGGAACAATGCCAGGGCTCTCTTGAAGGGTAAGCTTCTGATAATTCCTGTATATAGTCTGCCACAAGAACATTATCAGTATATTGATTCCTTTACTTGTTACAAGAAAGCAAGGATAAATAAAAAGTCACCTGCTCAATATTGACTGTGAATGGCCCCTTTGATTGACACTCTGGGCAGGAACCAACCTTCACCTCTGAATATGAATTTTGGAAAAAAGGCCCCAAAATTGCTCCACATTTGTTACAATCATATTTCACTTGTTGCAACTGAGGAAAAACTCCAGATCGTCGTGTCACAACTCCTCCTACACGAATCATAGTGTTCAGATGGATTTGCCTGCAATAACAAAATGCAAGATTATTTCAACAATAGAGCAGCTTCCAATTAATCTAGAAAAAGATCTTACCTTATGTTACGAATCTGGTCATAAACAGGTAAGTTGGTAACTCTGACATAGATTTTTTGGTGAATGCTTTTGTAGTTTGGGTGTAAATTAAACACAACTTTGTTAGCAACTTCTTCCATAACCTCAAGGACAGACTGGGGTGCATCTGCCAGCCAGATGGCAATATTTGGGTGGATATAAATAAACTGCTTGTAGTCAATCTCCAGACTGCACTTGTTGACTGCAAATTTGAATAATGCATTATCGTATAGACAATATCCATAAGCATGAAGTTGCATTTATAAGCTAAACTTTGCCTAGGACATCGAGACTGATGAGTTAGAAGCCACGTATGAAATAGACTAATTACCTGACACCATCTCATTTATTTGTCGAATATACTCGAGGTCACGATGTTCACCCTTTGTTTTCTCATAAGTGAGAATAAATTCCTTAAATTTTTTAGCAATAAAGCGGCGCACTTCATCTCTGGTAACCCACTCCCTTAGTGTTCCCTGAACACGGTACATCTCAAACTCGCCTTCATCATTATCATCATCCTACAAAAGAATGACAAAAGGTAGTTCAAAAACCGAATTATATGGCGAGATGCTTCTGCTTGATGAACGAAGTACATAATCTGGAATAAACTCACACCTCATAAGGATCATCATCTGTGTGATCAGTCATGTGCACATCAGTGTCATCATTGCTGCTTGGTGGACCGCGTGGGGGGCCGCTTGGTGGACCACTTGGGGTACCCCCTGGTGAATCATAAGGAGGCCTAAAACCAGCTCTAGTTCTTTTTGAGGGTCGGTAGCTATCATCATCTGTATCTGCAACCATAAAAGTGAAAACACAGGTCGATCATATATTTATAGATTTGGATTGAACTTATATATATTATAAATAACATAAATGGCCAAACAACGTTTTTACATGGAATCCAAAACCAACAAGACAAATATGAAATACTATGGGTACTTCAGAACCACAATAAAAAATACGAATTCTTAAAATTATAGAGTTTGTATGAATGAACAAGATTGTTTCATATAAGCATGTGATGGTTCCAGTCTAAACATGCATCTAAAGAGGATTTTAAGTTGGGTCCTTTTTATTAAAAAATTACGTAATTTATTTTTAGAACAAATTAACTTTTAGCCGTATGTTGTGAGTAATCATCGATAAGGGATTAAAATCAATTTGATACAATAACAGTTTTTTAATCGATAAAACAATCAATCTATTTAATCTTTGTTATTACATTGTTGATCTTAAGCAGTTTTCTACTGATTTTAGTTTTGAAAACGTATTTATGCTTGAAGCAACTGTTGCATTGCAGAGATGGTTAACTTTATTCTATATGCAATATAAGCATTTGGAGATGAATTAGTATGCTTTTTAACTTAGTTAAATATATCAACTTTTTTCTGCATGTTTACTTTTCTTAAAACACTTAATTATGTGAATAATCTGTATCATTAATATCCAAACAATTGTTGGCAAAATACATCTTATTTCATTTATTGCACCAAGATTTTGGTTTTGATGCCACTCAATATTGTGAGTTTTTTTTCTATTTTTCTCTAGCAGGGTTTAAACAATAAACACACTGATCAAGACAAGTGGATCTAAATTAACTCAATTGCACACAACTTTCAAGAAATTAGTGGCATATTTTTTCTAAGTGAGTTACGAAGGATAAAACAGTAAGTAATTGAACAATTCAAAATGTAGCTATATGAATATATACTTTACAGTATAATAAAAAGATTAAAGATCAAAAGTTACAATAGCTCGTATACTTTAACCAAGAAATTGAAGATTCAGCCTTTTGATTCAGCAACATGGTCATGAACCCAAAGCACAACATTAATAAGAATTGAAAAACTACTTTGATTATTAGGTGCTAACTTGTAAGTCACTTTTCTCCTTAAAATGGGATAAGCCTTAAAGGAGGGGAAGGCCCCAAAAAAGGCTTAACAGAAGATACAAGTTTGAAGAATGAACTTTAAAACAGGCTCTAACCAGAATGGTGGACATAAGTGCATAACAATTGGCTTTTGTGAGTTTTTAAAAATATGGGGCCTTAAATATGAAACTTACAGCAGTTGCTTTACTTGTTTTACCCTTAAGCACCCCTGGCTATAACCATGAGGATTTTACTTAAATGCTCCATTTACCACAAATTAACTAAGAAGGGAAATTAACATACTACAAACAGTAAAGGCTTAGAAACAAGAAGGGACATTTAAAAATGTTTACTTCAATATTGAAGGGTACACCATACACCAAACGATGCTACACTTAATATACGATAGGTCGGCCGGTCTGGCTATATATCAATCAAATCATGCTTAATTGCTCCATTTTCCACAGGTAAAATTTGTGACAAACCACAAACAGTGCATGAGTTCCAAAAAATGGCACAGTAACAAGAAGCCAAAGAACGAATAATACCGAAGGGGCTGGAAAAAAGGAGGCAAACGTAGACAATTAACTGACCTTGGTCATGAAGTAGCCGAGGGAGCTTTCGTTGTGAAGCAACACCGTCCCTGTTATCAAGTTCGATCTCCGCAGCCCTACGATCAGCCATAATCTGATCCAAATCTCTCTCGTCCTCGAGAGACTCATCCAATCCGACCGATTCGTATTGATCCTGCTCATCCAACCTCCGGTAATCTCTAAATGGGGAAAAACAAAAGCGTTGAAGTGTTTGCGTAAAATAATGATGAAATTAAAACAACTAACAACTTACTCTATGTAGTTATCATTGTAGAGATCTTCGCCTTCCCCTTCATCCTCGTCGACTTCTTCAGGTTCATCGTGGATGATATCCGGATCAACCTCAGCCTCATCGTCGTCGTAGTCAGAGTTATTCTCAGATGTGCGACTATTGAAAGGAAGCTGATCCGTGTTGAACCCCGCAGACGTAGGAGAGTCCGGTGTGGACGGAGGGTTCCCGCCAAATTGACTGGAATTTAGGTTACCGCCTTGATCTGACGAGGCCGGCGACTCGATACGTCGGTTCCCTCCACCGCCGTTCTCTCCACCAGCATTTTCTCCGGCCATCTCTCTTCTGTGTTGTGTTGTGTTGTGTTGTGAATGACTGCGCCTCACTTCATCTCGCTACTTTTAGGTAGCCCATAGGTTTTGGCGGGAACATTTTCGCGCCAAGACGGCGCACTGCAGAACTGCACCAGATGCGGCCCATAAAACCAAGTTATGTGGTATGCGGCCCAACTAATGGGCCACCCTAACGATATGGACTTATGGAGCTCTAGTTTGTTATTATTTTAGATACTTATAATTACTTCTTTTGTAATTATATTTCAATTTTTTTATTATATTGTTTTATATTTTTCGGTTTCAAATAAAAGCTACTCTGATAAACATATATAACAAATAAAAGTTTTAGCTTTTAGTTCTAATTATCAACCACTTCTATAAGATATAATTTATTGTTATCAGGGTTTTGAAGTTTCGAGGATAAAAGAAATGAATCAGCTTTAAATTTTGAGATTATTTCTTTTGTATATTTTTTTTTTGTTCCAGATATATGAAGATTTGAGATGTGATGTTTAGGTATATTATTATCAAATAATACTTGGTTTATATATTGTTATGTGTATAGTATATATATTTCTAGCAACATCTATCTTACGTGCTTTTATAGTCATAAACACATATAAGAAAAACGATATTAAAAAACCAATTTTTTTTTCCTTTCTATTAAATAACATAAATAAAACCAATACATGACGCTTTTAAACTGAATATCAAACATAAAATTGTCACATTTATTTTATTTTTCGTTATTTTCGGTCAAAAAAAGTTCCTTCAAAGCTGCTTAACATTATTATCGTATTTTGTGTCCTACGTGGCACTAACTCTATTAGACTATTAACCCAGTCATTTCTTTTGGAAATAATACATCCAATAATCATCTGCATCGAGAATTTCTTAATTAGAGATGCACAAAGCCTGGTCAACTCGATTATAAGCATTAAACAATGATAACAAATTTAACAAATATTTTTACTTCTCAAAAAAACAAATTAACAAATACTAAGTTGAAAAAAAATTCTCTTTTTATGTGAAAAATGTTGAAGTTTTTCATTTTCTAAAATTAATAGAAAAAATGTTCAAATGGAAGGTGGAGTTTTTTTTTCAAGAAACAAGGAAAACATGTTAGGTTGTCGCTTTTTCGTACAAAATTTGTTTGAAAAAACATGGGAGTTAGGAAAAGTATGAAAAAGTGAAATAGTTTTTTGTTTTTTTAAAAAATGTGTAAGTGAACTGATTTTCTAATTTTTGATTTTCTTAAAAAAAATTATAAAAATAGATGTTTGTTCTAAAAATAAGGCAGATTGCTAAAAAGTCCAGTCATAAAAACCCCATGTTAGAGTTAGACCAGGCTTATATAAAAACTTTAAGGCTTATTTATGTTGGGGCTCCTTTTAAGCTTCTTTGTTTTATAAAATAATACTTCGATATACGATTGCATCTTCTAATATAAATAAAAGACTAACCTTCATCAATTTAATTGAAAGATCTTGACCTTTCATTTAATCAAAATTAAAATCCTAACCATTTATTTGATCAAAATTAAAAGTCTAATTTTGACTTTAAATAGTCAAAATTAAAAACTCAATTTTAAAATTCAATTCTAA
>JAUEJL010103723.1:0-13036 GCA_032274825.1 Drosophyllum lusitanicum | reverse complement strand
TTGTAAATTAAGGTGGGCAAATACGATTTTATATAATTTAATAAGGGCATATATGAAATTATCTCTAATAATTTTGACTTTAAAAAGTGAAAATTGATTTTTTGATTTTAAGTGAATGAACGATCAAGATTAAATATTTTTTTTAAAGAATGGTTCAGATCGTTTAATAAATTTTATCAAATTAGTCTTTTATTTATATTAGAAGATTATTATTGTGACCATCCATGTTTATTTATTTATGTGTATATTGTTATGTAAATTAGAAAATAAAGTGTAAGAGTATAAATTCACGAGGGACTAGAAGTAAAAATTGTGTATGTGTGTTAGTTGACTCAATAATTGGGGTAAAAAAAACCCCATTTTGGCTGGAACCAAATCGTAGAGAGAGAGAGAGAGGAGAGAGTGTCTAGAGGCTTCTAGCAAGAAGAAAGAAGGGGAAATCAAGGGAAATTGTTAGTGTTTGTGCTTGGAGTCAAGATATTGGGTATTTGGATTTCATCTCCTTCATCTTTTGAGCTTGATTTGAGCAAAGAAAACAAACTACACAAGTTGGGTTTGATCAAGTAAGTTCTAACTTGTATTTGTGTTTGTTTTTTAGCTATACATGCTGTGTTTGGTGATTTAATGTTGATATATGTGATTGATTTGATAAATGGGTCAAAATTGGGAAAGATAGTGAAATTAGGGTTTGGATGATCAAAGATAGGTAAAGTGTTGATGTTTTGATGTTATGAAGTGTTATTGAGTCTTTGGTAGACTACAAATAAGATGGAATTGTAAAGATTTTGGTTTTGGTCGACTTGACATGAAAATGAGCAAGAAAATTTACTGTATAAGCTGGCTCGCGGCGCAAGGCCGGGGATTTTCTCCCGGCACGAGCCTCCTTACCTCGCGGCACGAGTTACCCTGAAACCTCCAAAAACATTGTTTTCCCAAATTAACATGGAGTCTTTAAGACCCGAAATAGGCGTTTAAGCTTGGTTTTGGGTCTATACTCTTAAGGAATCTTAATTGTGGTTAACTTAACTAAGTTAATCATATGTTTTGTGATCATAGGATTTCTATTCAAGTGATATAGCTTTGATTTGGATAAGAAGTGATCCTCATCACTTCAAACATGTGAGTTGTACCCTGCAGATACATTATTGGCTTTATAAACTTATAAGTCATCAAAATGTTGTTGTATTCTATGTTTTACATGTTTATGGCATCAACGTGATTTGTTATTGTTATTTTTCATGTTGATGATGATATGACATGCTTAAGTATATGTTTTACAAGTTTTGAAGGCATATTATGCTATGTGTTGTTTCTTGCAAGTTAGTAACGGTATGTGTATAACTTGCTTGTGTTGTGATTGAACCTTGTGGTCCGGACGTGTGATTGAGACTTAGTGCTTTGTACCATGTAAGGTTCTTAACCATTGGGTGACGTGTATTGGTTGGGAACCTAGATACATGGGTGGATGAGGAAGTGGTGCAAAGAGCGGAGGGGGATGATAGTACCCATTATGACCGTGTGGTTCAATGGGCTGACGAGCCACCGAACTTAAGCAAACACGAGTGGACTTGGGGAACATGTCATTCACTTTTGATAACCGTTGTATGGTGGACTGCTTCGTGCTTCCCCCACCTTGACGGGAGATGTGGACACACCCCCATGTGGACTTGTTGACCATGGTTGGCCACTATGGAAGATACAAGCTCTAGTGGACTTCTCCCCCACATCTTGTGTGCTATGATAAGTGATGCCATGCTGCCTAGCCCGTGATGATGACTTATTTATTTGAACAAACTGTTTTGGTACACTCACTAGCTTATGCTAATGACTCTGTTGTCTTAAATGTTTTATATCCGCAGATAAATAGTAACTTGTGCTGGTGAGATGGGTAGAAACTTTTGGGAAGCCCTTGAACGACCTGTAGTGACATGTATGGATATACATGACATCTGTACTTCTTTTGTATACTTGTGATTAATGGTCGTGTAAACAAAACAACAAGTAACACCAAGTTTTTTGTAGATTTGCGAAAGCTTCCGCACACTTTTGTAATTGAACTAACAAATGATGTTTTATTAGTAATTTAAAAGTTTAAATTTGCACTGAAAATCAGGGTGTTACAACAGCTGACCCGAATATAATAGCAGACGTAAACTGCTCTTTGAAACACATTTTGAACACCTAAACGGATACGAACTGACTCGAAACTTTTACCGGACCTAAACAAATATACCAAGAATGTTCACACAAAAATTTAGACAAAAACTCAACTGTTTAGTACCCGAAACAGCCCTCAAAACAGAACTACATATTGTTGCCGACAAACCCAAAACAATAAATAATCCAATTTCTAAGATAATTTCTAGCAACGAAACCGAAAAGAATATGAAACAAAGTACTGATTTTTATTACATTTGAGATTCTAAGATGAATGACTAAAAGATGTTAAACTAAACTAATAAACTACGAACTAAACGAACGATTAATTACTAAACTAATTAAAAACTTTAACTTTAGCTAATAAAAAACTTTAACTTTAAGATTGAAAAACAATTTTCGAAACAAAATCACCCTTTCAACTACTTATCAAGGTACGTAAACCATTTAGAATTTTATTAATCAAAAACCATTTTGAACATGCGTGTGATATTAATTTAACTATTTATAGTAAATCAAACTTCTTTGCATAATCCATATATATCCAAACCAACCGTCTTCTCACCTACACTACTTAATCGACCTGTGATTGGCACGGCCGGAGGATATCGATCGACTATCTTGAGTATTGCCAATTAACTATTCATTGAAGACAATAATAACACATATATGAAAAACATGCAAATATATTCTATTCAAATGAATTGCGTCCCACTCACAATAATCCTATTTTCTCCAAATACTTACATAAAAAAAGATTAAAGATAATCAAAGTTAAACGAATAGAACATTGATTTTCGTCTCGGATAATCTCTAAAAACCTAGCCCCTTATGTCTTCAAGTTTCATAAATATCAGTTTTGACCTTAAATAGGGATTGTTGATTAAAAATTGGAAGAATTTTTATTGATTAAAAGTTGTTTGTTTTCTTTGCTGCCGTATGTACGTTCTCCCCTTTTAATTGCTGTCCCTCCTCTCCAAAAACCCAATATTTTTTTGCATCGGTCTCCCCTTTTAATTTTCTATATATCCATTATCCCCCACATTTTTTTAAGAGAAATAGTTATATAATATATAATATCTATTATAATTAAGACATATATACTATATACATATATAAAATATATACTATCTCACTTATTTTTTTAATCTTTCTTTTGCCCATTTCAGTCGTTGATGACTAAAATCGTCTTTTCGATTGTTCTCCGGCTTTAATCAATTTGATTAGTTCATTAAATAATTATACCATGTAACAAACCTTCTACTCAACTGATCCTAGACCGAACGACCTTAGGTAGTTAGATGTCAAGCAACCCTAAGAGTGTACTTGTACGAGTTTCAAATCTTTTATTGAATTTATAAGATAAAACATAATAAACCTCACATATGACTCGTGAAATGAAACTCAATCTCAACCTATTTTGTTAGGACTCAACTAAATGTCACTTGGTTGTTTTCAGATTTATTGTGGTATTTTAGAATACTAATATGCTGAATTGAATTCTCACATAAAGATTTATTAGCATCAAACATGTAAAACTTTTTATAATTCCAAATCATCAAATATTTTATTTAAGCCATAGATTTTCTTAAAAAGAGTGAAAAGCCACAAGCTCCTCGGAAGTGTTAGTGTGAGCCTTGAGGTTGACACCTTGTGAGTAAGTGTCTCCCTTTCAACTCATGCCGATGGAGGTGTCACTGTGATATCAACTCTTGGAAATTCATGGTGAACTCCTTTTGACAATTTTATGTGTATAGGTTAGAAATTTTGTCTTGGTAGTAGTGGGCTAACCAAGGTTGGCTTTAGTTGGTGGTTTTTGGGTAGGTTAGGGAGATGGGTTACGCTGTGTTGGGTTTTGCACAGTCTTGTCTTCTAGAGATGGAGTAGAATTAAAAGAGAGAGAAAGAGATAAACGATTAGAAATCATACCTGATCGTCTAGCGCCACCAACGATTGGAGATTTAGAGGAAGGAAGTTGTGATGTACCCTCCTCTGCAGAAGATGAAATATGGATTGGTTGGGCAAATCCTTGGCTCTTAGTCTCAGCTTCAAAACTATCGGTGTCAATGATAGCCTACATATAGGCACTCAGCCTTTGTTGCTATGGAAAGATGAAGTTATTGAACAAGCTGTAGCTGAGTATAGGGTCAAGAAAATTTCATATCTTGATTCATAACGGTGGATCCCCAACTTAGCTCCGAGCACTATTGAGAGAAATTTGATGAATGGCACTGTCTGATCTCTAGGCCTTTTCTCGTTGTGTTACACGAGCTCATTGAATATTAATGTGGCATAGTCAATGTTCTTGTTATAGTAGATGTTGTACGATAGTTACATCTCGAACTCGTTCACATTATCTAAACGAACCACCTTGGTTCCTAGTGAACGAACCACCATTGACACGAAAAATCCCTGGGAAAGTGGCTTTCTTGATCACTCCATCGACCCTCGGGTGACCCATCAACGGTAGAATCGATATAGCCATGGGTCTGTCCATTGGGGCATCGTAGTTGTTAGTTGTATGGACTTTGAGTACATCCCGGAGTCTATTGACAGTAATTGCAATCTGTTGATCACCATTGTAGACTATTCCCGTGATCTGAGGCTGATCTAGTATATAAACATAGGTGTATTAGAACTCTAATATGAGTTGGAGAACTATATGTATTGGTCTTCCGGTGAAGGGGGCAGAAATTGGGCATTTGTTGATGTAATTAGCCGGTCTTCGTATTCTTCGTCGCACTTCTTTATGGGTATAGCGACACGTGCTCATTTATTATTTAACTTTAATACCGGTAGGTCATTATCTTTGAATGTTGCTCTTTTGTCCATACGAATCATCAATATCTAGTTGTGTACCCTCCATTGTCAAAGAACTTATCTTTGGTCGATTCGACAGACAAATATGAGATCGCACTTAGAGAATTGTAGGGTTTTCGAAGCACTTAGCTTGTAATCGAAAAGGTTTTATGTTCTCAGAGAAATAAGGCGATGGAAAATAGAAGTAATACTCTGATATTGTTACGGTGTACATATATACCTTTTCGAGGAGAGAAAAAAGTTGCTATTTGAGGGATTTTAATTATCCATTGCACTTAATTGTGATTGGATGGGTGAACCCTGATAAGTAATAAAAATCCCTTATTTACAACATCTAATTAACTAAAATATTATAACGACTTACGTAAATAATATTAAAATTAACCTGAACTTACAGACTCAATGAAACATCGTTCTCAGGTTAAGTGAACTATAAATACAATCTTATCACCGCATTACAAACTCAAGAAATGTATCTACTAATTGTTTTCACGTGAAACGTGAAAAAGACGCAATATGGAGAAAAAGGGATACTTGTTCATCTATATCCATATTCCTACTTGCTTTCAACCCTCCCAATGTTTTAAGCAAGTCACACAACTTTGTGAAACACAATCGACTCGTCCTAACTTATAATATTGACATATAATCACTCTCATAAATATATCTGTGAAATACTAAAAATCGATCTTTTTTAGATATAGTGTATCAATTTCATAGTTTATCACTTTGTCCATTCCATATTTTACAATCAACATGTAATGAAATAATAAACCAAGAAATATTGTAGTAATTTGGTTCCTACCATAACAAAATCAATGTTTGTCGTTTTTCCTTGCGTTTGAGGTTTGTCGAATTGCTTAAATTCTTAATTTTTAAGTTTTTTAAAGTTATCAAACTACCCTTCACCCCTCTCCATATCTAATGTAACCATCTCCTTTCTAACAATATATGAATAACAATAAAGGGAAACTCAATATTTCCACTCATAATAGTGTAACAAATAATACTTCTTAAAGGAAATTCAATGGTTTCATTCATATGCAAGTTGACAAATACATTCCCCTACACCAGCATACCTCCATAGCAACACAAACATAATCCCTTACACAAATACAATTGCTAAAAGTTTACCAATTCATGTGAAAATTTATTGACCAGATAATTTAAAAAAAATCTCATGCCCTTTATTTTTTGAAAAACGGACATATTATCGAGAAAAAATTTATTTGCCGCCGCCGCCGCATTGCACGGGTACAATCATAAGTTCGTTTAAAAAAAATAAAGGGTGTGGGGTATTTTTTAAATTTTCGTTGGTCAATAAAATTTCACATGGTTTAGTAATATTTTAGCACTTGTGTTGGTGTCAGAATGTTGGTGTAGGTGGAAAGGTATGCTAGTGTGGGAGACTATATTTGCTAAGTTTTTATAAAATATTGTGACTATATGTCATTTCTCAATCAGTCCTAAAATGCATAATACTATAGCTAAAATAGGTTGGAATTTAATTTAATTTCTTTATATATTCATTATTGTGGGAGGTTTAATTATTAATATGATATATAAGGATCTAATTGAATTTATATTTCTATTTAGAAGTTTTATTTTATTGTATAAGGATTAAATTTGTAATTTTAAACTACTTAAAATTACGAGATCAAAACGACAAAGTAAAGTAGCGCATCATAATTTTATTTTGCTTATGAGCCATTTAAAAAATCTAAAAATGTTATCAAATCGAACTATATGTTATTTACTTTACGAGTTATAGTTATACGTATTTTCTAATAACTAATCTAAAATATTCAAAATGAAAGATTTAGCTATAAAATATTTTTTTGATAATTAGGTTAATTTGCGTCGACTTGGTTTTTTTAGAAGTTATTATTATAAAATTTATGTTATTAAAGATACATAATATCTAATAGTTACTAATCTATTAAATAGTTTCCGCTTGATATTGCTTATTCAAATATTAGAGTGTGTTTTTTACGGGGTTTACTGTGAATTTATCTATACTATATTATAAAGCATTTACACCTTTTTGCTTAAACTCTTAAATTTTAAGTATTTTGAAGTTACCAAACTACACTTCACCCCTCTCTATATCTAATGTAATCATTTCCTTTCTAGCAGTATAAAATTACAATAAAAGAAAACTTAATATTTTCAGTCATAGTAGTGTAACAAATAATTTTTTCTTAAAGGAAAGTCAATATTTTTACCCATATGCACATACATAATTAACAAAGTCAAGGCTATATTTTTCATAGTTTAAATTGCATGTATATACGTGTTAATAGCAAATTAATTCAAACTCCAATCTTATGTATGAAAGTGGTGAAAAATAAGAGCATTTTTAATTGTTTTTAACATTTATTTTTTACGAGTTTTCTATGTACAATCTTATGTATAGACCTACATATTCTTCTCATATAAAGTAAAAATAAAGATATTACATTTTCTCTCCTACTTTGAAACTTGTTAAATATTTTAAGATTTCATGCTATTTTAAAATATACAAATTTTATGGATGAGATGTACTGTAATTTACATAAATAGTGCCTTATTTATATTTGGTTTTTAGGGTTTTGGCGCCCTGCAAAACATTTTAAAATAATATCTGATAAGCTATGAGAGCTTAGTGAGTATGTGAGACTGTCAATCATATAAACACATGTAATAAAATCACATAGATATAACACATGTATATCAAGAAGGCATGCCAGCCTCTGGTTCTAGACCCAAGATAGCAATCATGAGTCATAGTACGGTACTAATTGTGAGCCCTACTGTATAGAGCAGTATGCTAATCAACACATGTGATTAATACATGAATGGTATTCTGATCCAATAACATACGTACTGTAGATATGAAGAATAGTCTAGAAGACTCACCTTATAACCGGTTTACGTAATAAGTTGTGTATATCACTTGATAAGGTATACGAACACGATCCTATACATATAACATAACAACATATGATTAGTAACACATTATGCCCTGAATTGGGGCATACATGGGCCGTGTACCCTATACATCACACGACCTCACTTGACCACATGCCCGATGTTGACCAAAACCCTTACATGGGCCGTGTACCTCTAATGCTACACGACCATGTATGCCTACATGGTGTGTCACCGCCTTAGGTCCCTACATTGGCCGTGTACCGCTACACGGGCCGTGTTCTAAATACACGGGCTAAGGTACACGCCCTTCGAAAATATTCACGGGCCATGTACACGACTGAACTACAGATCGTATTCTGCACAAACGCTGTTTTCCGGTTTTTTTCAACCTTTTTTCATGTCTATTTGACTTTAAGCTACAAATGGGTGTTTTCCTACATCCTAAACAGTCCATAACATCAAAATAAACAACAAGAAACATAAATCACCTATTCTAATCCATGATTTATTCTTTGAATCACTTTAACCCACTTAGAACACTTATTCCATTATACAAAGCATACCTTGACGATAATTGGCCGAGATGATAAGAATGAATGCTTAAAACACTGATTTCTTGATCAAAATATCATAAAGGGAAGAAAGGCAGCTTGTATGTACGTATGTATGTGTATGTTTGTATGTCTGTATGTTTGAATGACTTCAACCAAAGAAGTCATATATATATATATATATATATATATATATATATATATATATATATCACATATAAAAAAATTTTCTCTCACTTATTTATCTTTGGTTTTAACGGTTTTTGCCCCTCTGGTTTTATAAAACATCTAATCACATATGGCAACTTAAAACACATATAACACTTATTTATTTATTATCACTTAATTAAGGGTAATTGAACCTTGGGTGTTACACATTTCAAGATTGTGGAGCTACTATCTTCATCTTCTTCATCACCGTTGATTGTAGTTCTTCATTTTGGTAAATTCTAATCTGATTTCTAGAATGTTAGGTATGAAATCAATGGTATGTATGACTGATATTGTAGCCATGTGCTTCTAAACCCATTTGTTCACTTGAATCAAAATGATTCCAATGTAGTCCTTGGTGATATGTATGCTAGTATGCTTTGATCATGTGAATTTCTATATTTTATGGTGATGATGATTCAATGAGTTGCATGATTGGGTGTGTTTATTGATAATTGCAGTTCATGTGGCTTGTTTGAACATGTATGATAGGCTTGTCTACATGATTGTTCAATTTATCTTCTAAATTGCATATATTCAAAAAAGTGTAATCATGTTAGATTCATGATAGGTTTGGTTGTTTTTGATGTGTTTTATGCTCGCTATGCATTTTTGCGGCTTCACATTAGGTTAACGGGGGATGGAGTGAAATATTGATTTATGCACCTTGTTTTGTTTCCTTGTGGTTGAGAGATAGTGCTAATAAAACTTGGCGTGTTTAAACAAATTATTTTGTAAGTAAAGATTTAAGGTTACAAATGTTTTTGTATCTTGAATTTCTATAAACTTATGATTTGTATGAACACGGGTTGAAACATCATCTTCATAACTCTTTACATGTTAATTTGGTTATTTTGGCATGTTTAAACATCATCTTCATAACTCTTTATAATGGGGGGTGTGTGTGTGTATATATATATATATATATGCACTTTCCGAGGCTAAATTGGATGATTTGAGATTTGAGTGAACATATTTATTAATTGATTGTTATCTTCTTGCTCGACACGTTTGATTGTGTGAAAGCTGACACCGTTCTTACTTGCATTAGATTGCTTGCATGTTTTCCATGATCATTAATTATTGACCAAACAATGATGAAAGTTAAGTATTACTAGCTATCGTTCCTCATGAGATTTGATACTTGGGTTTTGCTAAAAATATAATACATTTGTGGGTGCATTTCCCGCTCGTGTGCTTGCATTTAAGACAATTCCATTTTAAAATAACTAGTTTCTTGAACCCATTTTAAAAGCAAAAATCAGACACAACATGAAGCAATTAGATAGCCAAGAAAAGGTTTAGGCACTTGTTCTTTGGACAACTAAGCAGAAAGACAGCTAAAGGAAAAAACATCCCTCGGTTGATCAAACTGATCACTAATACTCGAATGCTCAACTGACCCATTTTGGTGACTCAGCTGACTGCTAAACTATAAACTCACTTAAAAAACACAAGTATAATCCTAACAAGACATGTCAAGATATTTTCTAGTATAATTTAAGATAGTTTGTGATTATCAAATCCCGAGGTTCAATTATGGGTTGAAATGGTTATCTCCCCAATCTTTTGATTAATTGGTTCTAAATGGATATCTTCCCAAGAGGGTTCCATCATCGTTTAGGTTTCATAATATCACGATGAACTTTGCTTTTGTATTTGTGTGTTTACAAGGGTAATTGACCATGAATTCCCATAAAATTATTTGAATTCCATATGTACTAGTTGAATGACTCGTACGCACACAAGTGACTTTTATAAAACAGTGAAAATGTAACGTGTAAGAAAGCATAAATAAAATATATAAAAAATTTAAACAAACATAATCATATCCATATAAAGAATAACTAATAAAGCAATATATTTAATAAATGTTCGAATATTGAAATTAAGACGGGTTTCATATTTTCTCTATACTATATTAATAGTTTTATTAGTTGGGTTACCTCAACGTCACAAAGAAGAACCTTTAACCCCCTTTTGTTTATGTCTCGAGAATCCGCTACATACAGTACATGTGTAAAAAACTTATTGTCTAAGAAACAATGTAACTTGGGATACCGATTGACCCTAGCTTTTAATAATGATAATCTTCAAAAATGATTTAACATTTTAGGCTCACATCTAACGTATTCATGAACGAAACAAACAAATACGCATACCGTAACGTCGTGGTTTCGAAAATTCACAACTTAAACTTTTTTTAAACATCACATCACAAAGATTCATTAACTTCATTAAATGCTAAATAGTAATAACCGTTAAGCAAACATCGTCAAAAGGAAACCACTACGTTACCACGTACTCAAACCATCATAAATAAAGTTTTACAATCGTTTTTAAAAAGTCAACAATAAGTAGGTATTAATAACTAAACATCAAATTCAATCTCTACCAAGCAGTCTACGCTACCTACACGAGTATAAGACACATTTTAAAGAAACAAGTGTCAGCTTTCGCCTTGTGAGTAACACCATAACATATCCGCATTGTCAAGTATCATTATATACATCATAAGCATCTCAAAACATCATTGTCATCGTTAATCCTTATTATCATATTATTCATCTTTCCATCTCCATCTCCTTCTATCGTCTATCAATATCTTAATCATCGTTCTTAGTTGGGGGTCTATTTTCATTCATTGTTTACCATCGCTACCCTAAATACAACATGCATTCCTGCAACCACAAGAGTTCCAAGGTCTGTGCGCATTGGTACCACATGCGTGCCCTACAACTGCTAAGTCCAAAGGTACCAAGCGGGGTGTGACTCTCACCCATACTCAAACTCTAAGGTTTCCTCCGCTTTAGCTACTCTTACGTAAGTTGTTCAAGTTAAAGTACAATCGGTTCCTCCATCGTCAGACCCTCCTTCCACCCTCATGGTGTTATGCACATTGACCACATTATCGTTCGTCAAACATCACTACAATATACAAGCACTTAAATCTCTGGTACACCATATGTTACCAAGGTTGTCTAGAAAACCTGACAACTAACCATCTTCACGCTAGCAAGTCCTAGAAGGCACAATCTACCCACTAGGCATAATCGTTACATCTTAGGAATAAGTCTACCCCCCACTCCAAGTCAGCACAGGTATAATCATCATTATTAAATATATTTACATCGCAATCATCACAATATGTAACACCCGCAAACCCTAGCTAGTCGTTAGCGGGTTAGCGGTACGTGATTTCGTGTTTAAATGTGTTTAATTTATTGATGTGTTTTAAATTAGAAGATAATTTAACTTGCATAGTTAATTAATTAACTAAAATGGGAATTAATAAATATTGACTAATTTCTGGAAGAAATAAATAAGTATGTATGCATGGATATATTTATGTAAATATGTATGTATGTATGTAAGTAAGTATGTATGGTTGTATGTATGCATGTAAATAAGGATAAGTATATTGCAACACCTCCTGCTTTGGTTTTGTGGAGATGGGTGTACGTGTATATGTTCAAGATATGAAAGTTATCTGCTCATTTGTTTCAGTGAAAAAGGTGTAGTGTGTGTATTTGTGCTTAGAAACCTCCTGTTGAAGAAAGCTTGTAGAGAGTTCAAACTTGAATATTTGATTTGAAGATTTGGAATTCTATAAATCAAACTAAAGGTTAGTATGTGATTACAACATGTTTAATATCAACTTGGTATGTTTTTCTGTTGAACTATATGCATACATGAAGAATCACCATTAATGGAGCTTGAAGCTCAAGACTTGGTAAATGGGTTTTGTTTGTTCTAAGATTTTAATTGGATTTGAGTAGTCTATGATGTTTGTATACATGTTATAAGAAGTTTGTGTATGTTTTAGAAGTGTTTTGGCAAGAAATCAGATGTTGAATTGAGTTTTTATAAGTTTAAAGTCGGCTGGATTTTGAAGAAGATGATGCAGGAAATGATGCGATGCGACGCGTCCATTAGAGGGACGCTACGCGTTCCCGTAAATCCGAAGGATTTCTAATTCTGATAACCTTAATTCCGACCCTTGAATCCGATACTTGAAATCCGGATACCCCAAATCCGACACCTAGAATCCGGGACCAAGAATCCGAGGCATCAAATTCGAGACCCTGAAATCCGATGGTCCCAAATCCGATATTCAAGCGACGCGACGCGTCGGATTGTTGGACGCGACGCGTCCGCGGTTTTTCAGAATATACTTTTGTTTGTTGATTCCTTGATGTTGTATGTTACATATACTATCATATGTGAATCAAGCTTAGTGTTTATGAGCTATAGAGATATGAATATATGTGGACAGATATATTTATGAATTCGAGACTGATTTTGTTATTACTGTGTTTTCAGGAAACACAAAGACTCAGTGATATAAGATATCTGAGTTTCGCGTCTGAGATCACGAGGTGAGT
>JAUEJL010103712.1:0-13037 GCA_032274825.1 Drosophyllum lusitanicum | reverse complement strand
CATCTTCTCTTTTTTAAACTTTGTAATCCTTTCTAGCATCTTGCTAGATATTTTTTAATTAATTGTTGGTTATTTAGACAGGGGTGATGACCGAGCCGGAGCTCCTTATCTATTTAACCATTTCTTGCTGTTCAAAAAAGAAAGAATAATTGAATCCATATTTGGCATAGTGTAAATTTAGAAAGCGTGGGTCAAGAGTTTGACCCTCATTTCATTTGTCCATTTTCATTTACCATCTTTTACACATCTTGCCCTCTCACCTTTTCTATTTTTGCAGCTTTTCCTTTCACGCCTCGCCTTTTTTTCCATCCCATAGTTATTAACTATCACTTTTAAGTTTTAATACTATTATATAAAATTAAATGTATTAATTTCTTATATTTATTGTTTTATTTTACAGCTTTTAAAATATAATATTCTATGTAAATATGACTAACAAAGAACATTTCGTTGGATAATCTTGGCTTTTGACATATAATTTTCGGCGTGTGTTCTTTTTTATCTAAGGTTTTGTTATAACTTTTATTTTTGACTGTTTTATTTTATTTACGTTTTAATATAACTTTATTCTAATATTATATTGATAGTAAAATGTATTTTTCAAAATCATAAGTTGGATCTAATACGCAATGTGAATTCTTAAAATTTTCAACACATCAAGTTTGGAAGTTATTTATATATTATTTATCTCTTATCTCTATTTTTATGTTTTCCGCTGAGTAAATCACTTCTTGTTTATAAATATATGTCAATAAAGCTTTAGAGAGTGGCAACTAATCTTTTTATTTTCTGTAAAATAAAAAAGATCATCTCAAATAAGAATATTACTAAAAAGCTTAGAGAAGGTATGTATTTTAAAATTAAATCAGGTAAATACGATATTATGAATGTTAGAGAGTGTACATAAAAGAATAAGAATATAGTGGTTAATAATATATTAATTGATAACTAGTTTAACATCCCGTGTATAAATACGGAGATGATTAAAATAAATTTTAAATGTTTATGGTATTAACTATTACTAACATATATAGTAAAATAATTGTAAAGCAAACATAGACACATAGCGATAAAAAAACCTTTTAAAAAGAGAAAAGGTATATCTGTTAGAAATAAAAAATGCATACATATATAACATCATAATCAAAAAAATTCAAACCTCTTAATAAAGAGCTTTACGTCCGTAAAGGATGGAAAACCTTCACGTGCATGAAGTTTGAGGTTTATGGTCATGAAGGCCTTATGCCCTTAATGAATCAAATAAGAATAAATGTATGTATAAGATGTTTATTTAGTTGTAATTATAATGCATGTGCTTTCATGTAACATATTACTTGTTACAAACAATTTGGATTTCTTGCAGAGCTTGACAAGTGAGTTATACTAAACATACTCAGTATATTAGTAGAATTATATGCCTATTTGTATATGTGAAAATGTGAAATGTAACTATGATTCAAGCATGCTCAATATGTGTAGCTTGTTGTGGTTAACAGTGAGACTCGTGTTTCTACACGGTACCAAGGCTCACGTCTAGCAGTCTATTCCTCGGTGCTTTTACCGAAGACAAGCTCATGTTGGACTTGGTATTTATATTAAGGCCTCACGCAGTTTCAGATCCTAGTATACAAATATGCGCACAAAACTAGCATCTGAGGCAAGACTTGTCATATATAAAAATCTTACTCGGGTGGTAACTTGACCATATCTAGTGTAGCGTGTAAGATTGTATGCTCGCTAAGGTTTATGTTTACTGTTGTTGTTGTCTAATCTTTTCAGGACAGAACCGTGAGGGAGCTCCAGGACAGTGATGGCATCTCAAAATAAAGAATACTTCTCTTTTAATTTGTTTTCTCGATAGTTATTATAACGGTTAAAACTTAGATACCTTGTGAATAAAGTTTTGTAATTGAATTTATATGAATGATTGGGCGTGTTACTTTGATAATCATTATAGTTATATAATTTTTTTTGGGTGTTACATAACTGACGTAACTAATAGAATTCGTTAGAAAGGACTGTGGATGCAAAAAATCATAATAAAGGACCATCTACGCAACCTTTTGAAATGAATGACTAAAGCGTTATTCTTGGTATACATAAAGAACCAATTGTGCAATTTACTCTAGATTTATTTAATCATATGCAGGTACGGTCAATTCACCTGGAAAAGATAACGGGAAGGCTCCATCCTAGGCTTCCACAGCTCATGTTTTCGAAATTATGCCCCATTCGTGATATTTACTGATGCCGGATAAACATGTTTTAATGTTTCATATTTCCAGACAATTACCTTTGTTTTAAGAATTGTTATTTAATTATGTGTTTATTATTCTTATGAAATGTTTTGTTTGTAATTTTGTCATTTACTTTGTAAACCGAAAACAATATTAATAAGTAAAATAATAAATGACCAAAAAGACTAAAAGAACTAGAGTAAAAACAAAAAAAACATCAAAGGAAGCCATTTAAATTATAAAGAGGATCTCAATAGAATCACCTCCAAGTAATATTTGCGTTTATAGAATTCTTTCAAAAATCATGGAACTCCATCATTTTCTTGAAAATGATTGGCACTTTAAAATTAGGACAAAAAGAAAGAAAAAACACCTTGAAAATTAAGTTACAAATCAGGCAAAAAGGTGAAAGATTTTGGTTGGCAGATGACATTGTTGGGATGAATCATCAAGCATGTGTGCTATGTATGAATAAACTATATTTGTAAATGGATCCCGAGGCTTTTATTCACTTTCACATCCCTTTCATCATTTCCTGACCAATTTCTTATCAACCAACCAAATCAGGGGTTTTTCATCTCTAACTTCCATTCCAGAAACAATCCATCCATCCATCCATCCATCAACTTGCTTTAACCTAATTCAATCCAAGCTAAAATGGATCAGATCGGGACTGATCAGAGTTTGCAACAGATTGGTGTCAGGAGACCCAGAACTAAAATCGTTTGCACTCTGGGACCGGCTTCCAGATCTGTTCCGATGGTGGAGAAGCTGTTGAAGGCAGGAATGAACGTTGCTCGCTTCAATTTCTCCCATGGATCTTACGACTATCATCAGGAAACCCTAGATAATCTACGGACTGCCATGGATAACACTGGTATTCTTTGTGCAGTCATGCTCGATACCAAAGTAAGTCTTCTTCTATCTTCTCTGCTAATCAATTGGTTATTTGCAATTTCTTCTTCGATCTGTAGCATCTACACAACCATTTCTGCGTGTATATATGTTCGTAAATATGGTATAGATTAAGGATTGACTCTACATTCAAACAGAATTATGTGTGATTGCCTCAGATCCTTAATTTTGACTTGGTAGTCAAACTGACTACATCTGAACTAGGGAACTCCAATTTTCATATAAATTCTTTTATAGAGTGGGAGTTTTGTGTTAATTTAGAGTTTGATCTCCCAGTGTCGTTGGCGGATCGAAATTTTCATTGTTGTTTGATGCTCATCTAACTACAAGAACAGAGTTCTTATTTGTCCAATTGAACCAATCGATGCCATTCACCCATGGCATCTGGTTCAGTGATCGACAACCAATGAATCAATTACAAGAGTAGAGAAGATCAAAGCTAAAACACACAAATTCATTACAAATTAAGGGTTTTCGCATCTGCATATTTAAACAAAAATATGATTTGTTTAAGTTTGAATGCTTAAATTGAGAAGATTCTATATTAATTATATACTTTAGTTGTAATTAAGATTTGAGATGCGATCTAATAGTTCTACACGTTAAATTTTAACGCATACACAAGTACTAATATTAATTTCATTTATTAATCCATCATTGATTGCATTAATTTCGTTAGTGCCCATTAATTTCACTTCATGTTTATGGCAAATCACGTGTCGAATAGATTTTGCAAATTTAGTAAATGAAATGTGTATATTTAAGAATACGGAATAGGGATGAGCAAAAAAACACTTTTAGTCTGAACCGGACCAATTTACACACTCTCAGGTGGGACCTCAGTTTCTATATTTTTCTTATTTTGGTTTTTGGTTCCATCGGGTTTGGTTTTTTACCTAGAATCGGAATTGATTAGGAACAAACGGTTCAATTCTCGGTTCTCATGTTGGGACATTTTCGGGTTCGGATCAGTTTTGGACCGAACTCTTCCCTAACGTAGAAAGAGGTTTTGTAGCTTTTAAGCAATATGTTTGCACTCTTGATTCTTGTTTTACTCGGGAAATGGAGAATTGCATCTATAAGGGTACGTAGTGGTTATCGACCGTCATGTGAACATACGAACTGTTCTTGGTAATAACTACATCATTCATCATCCCTATCATGGGAACAAAAAAACCTAGCAAGAATGACGCTATGACAAGCTACTCCTAACATTTTTTTAACAACAGAACTTATGCACATTCTAAACTTACTCCAAAACTGCAAAACTAATCTTTTTGTGACTAGAACTCATGATCATAAGATACCTTTTCAACACTCCTTCAGCATTATCTAGTGTGTTTAAGAGTATGACGAGCGGATTATGCTTCCACTACTTGTGCTCCAAGTAGTTATAATTTTTTTTAAAGAGCTGTTTTACGAGCCATGACATTTATATATAAACAAGGTAAAAAAAAGTTGTTTCATACCAATAATGATGATTTAAATATACAAATAAATATGGCAACAACGGTAAAAATATTAGGAAAGCTTTACAAATTTGTTTAGCGCATCAATAATGACTTGGATATATAATAAAAAATAGGATGCTTTACAACAATAATGATTTAAAGATCCAGGAATTTTGTCCCAACATTGTTTAATTATTCCAAATCATACGGGTCAAGATAGGTGGGTTTTAATAAATAATTTTTCAACGGAGTAGGGCAAGTTTCATGTAATCATGTGCCATTTCTTTATTATCAATTTTTAGCATTATAAATGACAAGTGTGTAAACAAAATTACAAAAAACAAGATGTTAAAATAATAATCTAATTTTCTTTTTTTTTTCTGGTTCAGTTTTGGTTATCAACGTCCTATTAATTGCCATAACCAAACCGGAGACAATTGCTATACTTTTTTTTAAAAAAAATAACGTAGTATTTCTTTATATTTAATAGTACTAATAGTTGAGAGATGTTACTTGTTAGAAGTTAGAACTCACATGGATGCAAGATTGAAGATTCTATAAGTTCTATATTTGCTTCATCCATTAGACGTCCTATATGTCTCTACTCTACTAATAAGAAGCTCATTAAATCATTTAATGTTGGGCCAAAACTGGAGCCCCGTATCATCAAGGTTAACCAATTTAGCCGAACCTCGTAGTGGACCGTTTTTCATAACCGAAAAACCTAACAGATCATAACCGAAACCCATCAGTAAGTGGGAGATCATAAACCGAAAGGTCGGTTATAAGTTTGGTTTGAACCGATAACCGACCATTAAGTCATACACACGTAACACACCTCTAAATTACACATGTTTTAATATTGGTTTTTTGAGGTCGATGTAGACAAGTTTTCTTGCCGGATGAATTATACTCCTAATGGTATCTTTTTATTAAGTGTTTAGTAGTCAATAAACGATTAAACGTTGTGGATTATCAAGTATAGCATAACTTTTGAACCTTTTCTTCAGTTCAAACTTATAATATATTCATGTTTTGTTGACGTTTTCAGGGTCCAGAGATTAGAACTGGTTTTCTGAAAGATGGAAAGCCCATCCAACTGAAACAGGGCCAAGAAATCACCATCTCTACAGATTACGACATTAAAGGTGATGACCAGATGATTTGCATGAGCTACAAAAAGTTAGCTTACGACGTAAAGCCAGGTAGTGTGATACTCTGCGCAGATGGCACCATTTCGTTTACTGTTCTTTCTTGTGACACCGCAAAGGGTTTAGTTCGTTGTCGCTGTGAAAACACTGCTGTTCTTGGTGAGCGAAAGAACGTCAATCTACCAGGAGTGATTGTCGACCTACCAACTTTAACTGAGAAAGACAAAGAAGATATTCTCAAATGGGGAGTCCCTAACAAGATTGATATGATTGCTCTGTCTTTTGTTCGCAAAGGTTCAGATTTGGTCGAGGTCCGAAAGCTGTTGGGTGAGCATGCCAAAAACATCCTTCTTATGTCAAAGGTATGTTATTCTACTTAAAAACGTTTTTCACATCATCTTCTAAACATCTTTAAACACATGATTTGTGACCATAATTGTGAAATCGATCTTTGCTAGGTCGAGAATCAAGAAGGGGTAGCAAACTTTGACGAAATCCTAGCCAACTCCGACGCTTTTATGGTAGCTCGTGGTGACTTAGGAATGGAAATTCCTATCGAGAAGATATTCTTAGCCCAAAAGGTCATGATCTACAAATGCAACATACAAGGAAAACCGGTGGTTACCGCCACTCAAATGTTAGAATCAATGATCAAATCTCCAAGACCAACCCGAGCAGAAGCCACGGATGTGGCCAATGCTGTGCTAGATGGTACAGACTGTGTCATGCTTAGTGGTGAAACAGCTGCTGGAGCCTATCCAGAACAAGCCGTCCTAACCATGGCCAGGATATGCATTGAAGCAGAAAGTACAATCAATTACTCTGATGTTTTCAAGAGAATCGCTGCAAATGCACCCATACCCATGAGCCCACTCGAAAGCTTAGCCTCTGCAGCTGTTCGAACCGCAAACTCATCCAGAGCAACCGTCATTCTGGTTCTAACCAGAGGAGGTAGCACTGCGAAGCTGGTGGCTAAGTACAGACCCGGCATGCCCATACTATCTGTCGTGGTTCCTGAAATCAAGACCGATTCTTTCGACTGGTCATGCAGTGACGAAACCCCAGCTCGCCATAGTCTAATCTTTAGGGGTTTGGTTCCGGTTTTATCAGCAGGATCTGCTAAAGCTTCTCATGCTGAGTCAACCGAAGAAGTTCTGGAGTTTGCCTTGCAACATGCGAAAGTCAAAGGACTATGCAAAGAAGGTGATGCTGTGGTGGCTCTACATCGTGTGGGGACTGCATCTATTATCAAGATTGTGAATGTCAAGTAGGCGACAGATTCCCCAGCTGGTTGTTTACGATTTATTCCCTGTATTTTTTGCCCGTTTGTGGGTATGTCTGATATCAGCAAACTTCCGTCAGTGGTTCCACCATTGATAAAAACTGAATTGCCCATTTGTTTATGGGAAAGTTTCTGTATTCTGGAATATAAAACAACAGTTGGCAAGATCACACCAACTGTTTTCATCCAAATGTCTCCATAATTGTTAAGATACCGATTCCGATCTTCAATTTTATGATCTTGCAATTTCATATAGTTAAAATTGTGTTGATTCTTGATAGGATCTCCACATACATAGGATCGCGATCTTGATAATAGGATTCTAAGGTCTCGATCTTATCCATCGCTCTAAAATCTAAATTCATAATAAGTTAATTACTATAATAAATCTCTATGAATTGTATTATAATATTGTTATCATGTTTAAACGTTGAATCTTATATTATTTTGTGAGAATAACAATCTGATAAAAATTACTACGCGTATAAAAGAAATCAGGATATATAAGTAGGATCTTCCAATCCCTTGAAGACTAAAATGACCCGTCATTATATCTCGATCTTAACAACCTTACATTTTTAGCGGTTGTTGCCAAAGAAGGTGGTGGTGCTCGTTGTTACCAAATAACAGATTAGTAGCGATGTTTGAGAACCAAAAGAAGAGAGTCTACTCCATTCCAGGTCCGAGTGTTTGACCACATCCAAAACCAGAGTAAGACAAGGGAAGAGCTGGGAGTTATGGTGGTTTCCCGATATTAGAGATAGAGAGAGGGAGAGAAATTGAGAGATAAACGGAGAGAGATGACTTTTGATCTGTAGTGGTGGTAGAGAGCTACAAAGAGAGAGAGAGAGAGAGAGCGCATTGTCCGAACGAATAATTAGATAGTGTTTGGATGTTTATTGTGTGCAACACAGACGAGCACACACCCAGGGGACGATTCTTTTGAGAACCAAAATTGTTACGACGACCGTGAGAATCAACATCGGCCCCCTTTTATTCTTGAATCATTCTAGTTTTCTTTTAAGTGAAATGGACCACAAAATGGTCAACGGACTTAAAATTGAATTATCTCTGCATTCAAGACCATCTTTTGTAGTTATACTCAGTTAGGTATACGAATGTCAATAATTTAAGTCAACTTGTTGATCCAAGAAAAATCGAGTCACGTAATTTAGTAACCCAAGTTTGGATGAGTCAAATTTATTTAAATGATTGATCACGTGTTAACCATCCAGTCTGGGAAGCACGTTGTCATGAATGAAACTCGATAGAAATCGCCGGGTCCGCACAAGCTGTGGACTGTGGAGCATGTGCTCTGCTTGTACAAATTGGGTTTTTTTCTTCTTGTTTTAAACCCCATTTGAAACACACAAATTAAAACATTTCCCGAATAAGAATTAAATAAATATAAATAATTTTAAATAAAGTAGAACAGTTTAATAAAATCTCATGACAACGCGTGATGTGATCGAATCTCACCACGAAAACATGGAATGCGGTATTCGCTTCAAGGTTTACTTGAACAATTGAGATAAAGGTAAATGTTTGTTAGATCAATAAAGGAGCACTATTATTATTATTCATATAAAGCATACAGGTAGTAGACAAAAGAAGGCGATAGATCTCTGTCGATATTACACTTATTAATGTACACAACTATATAACAAAGCAGAAAGCCCAAAGACTAGTAGGGAACTTACAAAGGCAGATGGGCAGTCTAGTGATTGTCTTCATCACGATGAGCTCGTGGTGATGAACCTGAACCTGAACCTGAACCTGAACCCGATGCTGATGTTGATGACACCGAGCTCCCCGTTTCAGGCCCAGATGTTGACGAGAATAAACTGCTCAAAGGCCAAGGTAAAGAAACTGAAAATCGCCTACTACTCCCGACATTCTCTGAATCACTACTAGTAGACCCATCTCTTTCTTGGTTGAGTTTTGATTCATCAGAAGGCAACTCGAACCTACAAACAGGACATGAGCTATGAAGCTCTAGCCATGGCATGATACATTTGCTATGAAACCTATGTTTACAAGGCATTTCTTTAGCTTCGGTTCCCGCCTCAAAATCATCTAAACAAACTGAACATTGAACCGAATTTTCCTCGATAAGCACATTTGGCAGTGCCTCCACCGCCTCTTTTTTAGCCGGTGGGGTGCCATATCTGTTGGGGTCATTCTCAGCTAAATGCTGCAGCAGTAGCTCTAGTCCGGGACCTGTAAAATAATCACCTAAGGAACCAATTGAATGGGTCTGAGACGTGTTGCCGCCACTGCCACTGCCGTGAACAATGACGGTTTGATTAAAAGGATTGATCAGAATAACACGACCCCTGTTACTATCTGCTCCGACCTCCCTATCTGTATCGATTTCAGGATCAGATACCATCCCAGCCCGTACACCCTGAAGGAGGCGGGCGATTGTGGCAGGGCTCCTCCGCCGCCGCCTAATGTTTAATTCGAACTCATGGTCCAAATCAGCTCTCTCATGTAAATTCTGAAATTGGTAGCGACGATAGCGTTCATAAGAATCATGGCGGTCTTCTTCCTCTTCATACTCTTCAAACCCAACGTGTCTAAATCTCCGGCGGCGGCCAGGGTTGCTCATCATGCCAAGCAAGATAGGAGCCCATAAAGAGAGTGCACGGTCAGGGTCAAGGTCAGGGTCAGAACCGCCTTCCTGCTCGTGTGGATGGTTTTGGTGGAGGTCACTCGTTACGCTATTCATTTCCTCCACAAAGTCACCATTACAAGACGAACATTTAACCGTTTCAACCCCCAAAATCGGAAGGACTGGCCTATTACATTCATAACACCAATATCTTGTAGACTCTCTATCTTCCTCCATCTCTCACTTCAAAACAACCTCTGGTATCAATCATATAAAACCAACAAGATAAGATAACAACCAGAAAGTTGTGAAACACAAACACTTGGGGTTTGTCAATTTAATCAGATTTCTACAGATCTAGGCATATAAAACCGTATAAATCTCCATCAGGAAGCAAACTGGAAAATTAGAAGAAGAAAAAAAAACTTTAAAACCCTAACTACCCAGATCCATAAAGTCAAATTTCTTCGTCAAGATGAGTTTCCTTTCACATGTATATACGAATTCGTAGATATATATCATATATATACAAGGATCTGTGTAATTGTAGGATTGAAGTCCATTATTTAGTATAATTCTAAAGAATTCGACTAAATTCGACTAAATTAACCTAAGCAACATGATTGTATAACTGATTCAAATAAAAATTAAAGCGATTACCACTATCAGCAGACAAAATACGGTATCTTCACTAGGTTTTCTTCAAAACCAGGAATCGAACAAGTTTGTGGTTGAAATCGAAAGGGTAAGAACGAAGATTGTGAGGTTTTGTCTTTGTATGGTTGTCGGTTATCAAATTTCTCTCTCTCTCTCTCTCTCTCTCTCTCTCTCTCTCTCTCAAGTGTAGTATCTCTAAGTGAAAACTAAAATTAAAATGATAGGAATTCTAGGGTTCGTACTAGTGGTAGAAGTGGATTTGGGAAATTTGTGGGCGTTCCATAGAAGTAAGATCAGAATCCCAGAGTTTGATCAGTTGTTGGATTTATGGGACAAGAAGTTTCTGAGAAAGTATAACCTGACAATGAATACCGCGTTTTCTTTTTCTTTTTCTTTTCCCTTTTTCTTTCATTCCATTTCGTGTAAAAATAAAATAAGGATAATGATATATGATATTAAGGGTCCGCTAAATAAACACCCTAATTTACTAAAATGACACCCTAACTAATCTATTATTTTACTAACCTTCTTATTCTAACCAATTTTGTCTTGATTTGTAACTTTTGCCTTTTTTAGATGTATTATTATTTTAAAAAATATGATTGTTTTGTTATTTAATTTGTATTTCATATATAATACAATTTATTCTAATTATGAAGACTTGAAGAAGTTTTTTTTTTTTTGCAACAATTACTTATGATAATTCTAGGGGTGAGCATTTGGTCCAAACCAAACCGAAAACCGACTAGAACCGAACCCACACCGTATATAATCTTCGGTTCGGTTTTCGGTTTTGTAATTTCATAATTTTCAATTCCAGTCCAATCGGTTTTGGTCCACTCGGTTTCAGTTTTTTATCGGAACGAACCAGATGGTTTTGTTAAATAGTTTTTACTTTTTTAGGTTTAATTAAACTTTAATATGATTAAGCATGTACATATTCTTTCCTGAAATCCTGTAAATCACCTCCTAATTAATAATTTAACATGAAATTTAAACGTCTGCAAGTTTGGTGCATATATGGATGCATTAACTTATAACTCTTCATGTCTATGGAAGATGAAGTGGTGTCACAAAGGTCAGTAGAATGTTAATTACATCTTCCTTCAATCACTAACTGCTACTTAATTATAATACATTATATAAAATACTGTATATATACCGGTTACAATATATAGTTCCTAAAAGATATTACTTGTGAGTGAAGATGATTTTTCATTTTCTACATTTTTAACTCGAGCCTCAGGAAGTACTAATACCATCGTTGCTACTTACAATAACTCTAGTAGTTCATGTTTCTATCGGTTGTGGTTCGGTTTTTCGGTTAAGATGCCCATCTCTATCATCTGGTGATCTGGATTCGTTATAGTTACTCCTGTGATTCTCCAACCACCCCAAGAGCACGCGGAGCCATCTTCTTATTTTTCTGTCAAAAATAAAAATGACAGACAAAGTAATAAAAAGTGATTAGAGATGTCTTAAAATAAATATATAAAGACAATATTATTTAGAGAGTGATTAACTTTATATTAATAACCATCTAACTATAATTTATAAGAAAATATGTGACACTATAAATGACTTCTATTTCAAAGTTGTGATGTCCATATAACAACACCCTTGTGAAAAATATACTAGTATTAAGTTTGATTAATAATAGTGAATTAGTATCAATAACGTCCTTTTTTTGTTAACATTTTATTTACGATATTATGGGATAAATTTTTTTGGTGTTTTTATTTGTCGAAAAATGTAGGTGTCTATAAATATTTGTAAATTTGAATTCAAATCATTTTTCAAGAAATAAAGATAAGATTGTTAATGAATGAGTCCTAAAATAAAAATAAGGACAAGATTATTTAGGGGTAGTTTATTTGTATTAATAATCACCTAACTCAAATTTAGGAGAATATATAGGAACATAATCTAAGGCTTTAATTTTAAATTTAGGGTGTATAGGGGTGTAAATTTAGCAACACACGTCATCTAAGTTAAGTGATATTGTTCTTACAAGCTATTTAAAATGAAGAGTAATTTAGTCCTTTCGTTATTTGTTTATTTAGATGATTTGTGAGATCAACATCACCTAAATTATGTAATGTTAACATCATGTATTATTTCTCTAATAAAATATTAAAAAATATATGAAAGCAGAAGCGCTTAGTTAAATAAGGAAATGATCCATAATATTAACATCACATAACTTATGTGATGTTACACTCACAAACCAAAATGACTAAATATTGAAATCACAAAACTACCATTCATTAAAGTGGTTTGTTAGATGATATTAATATTACGGATGATTTCCCCTAGTTAAATAAAGGGAATGAGAATGACAAATGATAACGACATAAAATGAGCATTTCTTAGTATTATCATTACCATTGACTTAAATTCCTAAGGAATGAGATTTCGTATATTTTGTTTGTTAAAAAAGATAATTGAATTCAATTTCATTCCAATCCTATTTTTTGTTTGGTTTGAGAAAATAATATCATGTTGAATTATGGATTTAATGGTGGACTAGTTGATTTAATTGGGCTCGAACGTATATATATATATGTGTATATATATATGTGTGTGTGTGTGTGTGTAAATGGCTGGCTTATTGGACAAAGGTAAATAATTTAATTGGGTTAATTAATTGGTAGGCTTAAGTGACTATTGATGGGCCAAGGCCTTTTAAGGAAGGTATAAGAGGGTGGCTAGGGCACAGCCCCCAACACC
>JAUEJL010103701.1:0-13038 GCA_032274825.1 Drosophyllum lusitanicum | reverse complement strand
GAGAACTGTTTTTCGTACGAGAACTGCGAGAACTAATCCTAGCCGTTCAATTCCCCCTCCTCCAATTGGATTGCCCACCTATGAATTCCTTACATGCACCTTGCCACAGTCAATCCCCACACGCTTTTCATCCATGAATTCTACTTACCACTTGAATGACCAAGATTGTTCTCGCAGTTCTCGTACGAAAAACAGTTTTTGTTTGAACCCTCCCCTATATAATATATATATATATAAATTATTTACGCCAACAAAAGTTGACTCTTGTAGCACGTAAATTGCGTTCGCAATTTGCGAACGATTTCATCGTTCGTATTCGATCCTCCGTCGTCTATACATATATATAGTTACTTCTCCAAAATGTATTAAACTATACCACAAATGTTAATATGTATATCCACCTTACAAAAATGTTATTGTATGTATTGAACTTTTATTTTGTTGTTATTGTACGTATTTTGATTATATAAAAAAGCAAAAAAAAAGTATAAAGTTAGTACATACAATAGGAAGTTTAATACACACAATAACATATTTTTTGAAATTTTGATACACACAATAACATTTTAGAAGGTGAATACACACATTAACACTTGGAGTATAATTTAATACATTTTAAAGAAGTAAATATATATATATATATAGTTCCGTGTTCACTATCACTGAAAAGTTGACAAGCACAACCCTAATAAACGTCTTTTCGATCCATGTATAATACCAATTAACGACTGTTCACAGCCACTCGTACAACCATCGATCATATAAGGCCATGCGTACCTGTATTTTCAACCCAAATTAACCCAAATGTCATATCACTTGCCACATAAGCTTTTCTTCCCTTTTCCTCCCAACTCAAATTAACTCAAAATCCAAGTAGCACTCATCACAAATCATCCAAAATCAACCTAAACAACTCAAATATTTTCTCTCTCCTTACTCTGTCTACAAAACCCCCAAAAAAAAAGACAAAAGGTTCGGGTGCAATAGGGTGCAGGAAGCCGAAATTGGAAAATGAGAGGCAAACCTGAAATGGGGTTAGGAACCTGAAGTGATTCGGAAAGGGCTATACGCCCAGCCTAATCTCAAAGCATGTTTTGTCAGCCATTTTGTTTACAAAAATGTTGAATTTTTTTATTGTTAATATCTTATTATTGTTTATACATAATAGATATACACTGTATTTTAATTTAGTTTTTCAAACATGTTAATCCGAAAGATTTAATTATTGCAAATCTGGAACTTTACTAAAGTTTTTATGATTATAATTCTTGAAATGAGACTTCTTAAAACTTCATCTAGAACGAGTTAAAAAAGTTATACGCTTAAATCTTCTTGTCTGAAGCTAGTGTTCTGGCTCTGCCATTATACAATGTTCTTTTCGCCGTTTTTTAAAATGTTATTCTGACTCATTGATTAATTTGTATGACCATCGTTGGGGTTTTGTTTTACCTATTTCTTTTATTCCAATAGATTTTTTCACTATTAGAGTTAGAATTGTGAAGAAACATTTTCACCTATGGTGTCTAGTACTCGTTGCAAGCAGTTTCATTATTTAGAATTCCCATAGAAATTGGAAACTAATCCAAGAAATATTGGAATATAATAAAAGGTTAGGAGTTAATATGAGTTGTGTCTTGGATGGTTAGGCATTAAATTTAGTCCTTGAAATAAAGAGAAAGGAAATGACCAACCAAAGGAGTAGCTATTGGGTTGTGGAATATGCTGGTAAGGCGAGTCTGAAGGTAGTCTTCATTAGTTTTTGAGTAAATTACACGGATGGTCCCTGTGGTTTACCACTTATTACATCCACAGTCCTTTATGTTCGTTTATTACGCTGGTAATTCATACTGTTTAGAGTTTATAACACTGATGGTCCTTATTAACTCTTTATACACTTAAAAAGACAATAATACCCTTTTATTATTAGTTTCTTGTTTTTTATAACTTTAATTCATTTAAAATGGAATTATTAATTACAAATAATTAAATAACTTTGATATGCTACCACTACTAAAAACATTGAACCACCACCATTTGACCGGTGACCACCATATACCACCATCATTTGACCACCGTCGGCCACCCCAATCTGACTACCGTCAACTACCACCTAACCAACCCTCGTCTACTACCTCCCACCACCTACCACCACCGTCTTCCCCCATCAAGAACACCAAGAACCTCTCTGCCTCCATCGAAGACAATCACCGCCTCTCATTAATAACCACCACTCACCACCGTCTACAACCACCAACAAAAACAAGAACTTGGACATACTTGAACCGTCGACACTCACCACCGTTAAAGCATCAACACATACACAGATCTGAACAAATTTCACGAAAAGGAAAGAAAAGAAGAAGAGAAGAAGTGAAGTCAATGGTGGTTGTTGCCGGAGCTTGGACAGATCTGAACCATCAATGCAAATCGTCTATAACCACCACTCATCACCGTCAATACATCAATGTACATACATAGATCTGAATAGATCGCGACGAGGAGTTTTTGATGTTCCACCGGTGGTCGTCATCGACAGATCTAAATAGATCCCACACCTACACACCTAAAAAACCCTTTTACATGGGTGGTTGACGGATTTGATGTTCTTATGCATAAAACCCTTTTACAGATGTTCATCGGTGGCGGGTAGCAGTGGTTAAGGTTGAGAGAGAGAATGAGAGAGAGTGTGAGGGTGAGGGTGTTGCAGGAGGTGGTGATGCAGCCAAGGGAGGTGGTTGACGGCGGCGGTTGTCTTCTCCGGTGAGAGGGTGGTTGGTGGCGGTTGTGATGAAAAGGTGGTTCAGTCGCACATCTAAAATGGAGGGGGAGGGGAGAGGTAAAAGAGAAGAAGGGATGGGGGAGGGGATTTGGTATTAATTAATTTTATTATATTAAGATTTTTTAATTAAAAAATAAAGAAAAAATGGGGTAGAGGGATATTATGGTAGTTTAAGTGAAAAGAGAAGAACACTTTGGTCTTTTTAGCTGTACCAGGGACCATCAGTGTTACAAACTCTAAACAGTAGGGATTACCAGCGTAATAAACGAACATAAAGGACTGTGGATGTAATAAGTGGTAAACCACAAGGACCATCCGTGTAATTTACTCTTAGTTTTTTGTACGAGGAGTAACTGGGTATCAAAACTCATGACGTTAAGAATGCATTAGTTTTTTGAATGCAAGAAGGGTTGGTTCGAGCCTAACTCGTGAGAACGAATCCATGCATGAAACAAAGACATCAGGAAGAGGCCGGAGCGTAGCAACTAGCAATATATCCTTTAACAACCGCAAGATATCCTAATTTCATGCATTTTCTATAATCCGACCCATTTAGGTAGTTAGAGAAAAAAATTGATTATAACATTAAGCATTTATCGTTCACATGAGAACGAACTGGATATAAGCTATAGGAACCTCTGAACATAGGAACCCTTCATAAAAATATAAAATTTCTTAAAAAGTGTCTGAGCCCGGGTTCGAACCGGGGACCTCTAGTGTGTGAGACTAGCGTGATAACCGACTACACCACCCAGACAGGCTTCTGATTGTGATTTTAGGATTGAGAAGAAAGCATTTATGTAGCACATGTTTCAAAGTCATGCTTCGTCACATTCAAACGTTTGATTGGCATATTAACATATTTCCCGTAAATCGAATATTGCATTGATAACGAAACTTTAATAATAATAAAATAAATATACGATGGATCTGCGGGACATGGTTAATGATCACCCGTGGTGGATCTAGAAATCCAATGTAGACTGTGCACTATAGTTATTAGTGATCACTAGTGTGTCTACTCTGGTAAAGTAAGTCGATTTTTTCATATAAAAGGGTGTAAATGTCTTATGCCCTATTAAAATAGTGAGAAACCTTTATGCAAATGCAAAACGTCTAGTAACAAAGTTAGACCAGATGTTGTTGTTGGTCAACTTTACTTGTTGAGTTCGACTTCTAATTATATCCTTTTGCTTTAAGTTTGTTGTATGCATTCATTTTTACAGGGTATGCACTAGTGTTCTATTATTTTTAAATAGAACAAAAAATATTTTTTTACACTGTTCGTGTTTTTCTGGGCATACATGTACATACCCTCTTCTCTATATAGGTTCCTCTAGGATAATCACAAATACAAGGCTTGCAAAAGCCCAATAAATTTGTAAGTTAATTAGCATGATCTTAAAAAACATCAACTAGTATTTCTTATTTAAGGTTCTATTTTTATATCATTTTACATTTAGTGACAGTCATAATTTCCTTAGCAAACATCTCGATATGAATAAAATAACCCATCCTCGTCTCTCAAAAACTCTAACTATAACTTTGACTTTAACTAGTTTTACTAAACATATCAATCACCGGTTACATCAAGGAGATATAGTTAATTTTTTTTAAAATGATAATATTTCTGTAAATGATGGCCAAAACCGATGACCAATATTATAAAATAACTCACAGTTTTATTCACAAAATACATAAAACCTTATACTAGGAGTTGAAGGAGTAGAAACTGGCAGGGTGCAAGGTAGCAATGATGTTCGATTCTAGTATCATCTCAACTTTTGATTTGACTTTGTTAGTGATATCGAGAATCTGGTAGCAGCTCTGTTTTAGAATTTTAATTTACCCCGATAAGTTGTCTGTTTTCAGGCACCACTAGTATTATTAGGATTTCCGAATTGTTTTTCGATTTTACATGTTTGTTAGTATTTTACATCAACATACAAAGTATGACTTTTACATGTTTGGCTGTATTTTACATCAACATTAAAAGTAAGTTTTTTAGTGAAGGTGGTGTCCTATGAATGTAAGTTGATGAAGAGGGGATGTTAATCTTGTTAAAAATTGATTTTCAAAATAAGCATTAAAGAGGGAAAAGCTTTGGGTTTGTTTTTGGCATATATATGGGTTTAATCATTAATGCATATGTTACAAACTGACAAAGAAAGAAGGGAGAAAAAGAAAGCAGTAGGATGTTGGGCTTCAAGTGGGCTCTAAAGCCCGTTATAGCCGGGAAGAAGACAAAAGGGGCCAGGGCCCAGGCCGCCGGTAAGGTTGATTTACATATTCGTTTTAAGGAATTGTAAATAAAAATCAATTATCAATTATGAATGATTAGTATTCAGGAAGACTAATGTATTCAACTAGACAATGTCTGGAACAGAACTTGTGTAACATGAAGACTATAAGGTGGTGGAATCACATACTAATACTGCTAGCCCTTTGGAATGGAATATAGCTAATCCATAACAACAATCCAAATGGTTTATCAATGCACGTGGGATAACCAAGCAGACTAGCAGAGTTCAGTCGATCAGTGAACTATCCACCATGATAACCTGATGATACATGATGATGATGATAATAATGATGGTGATGATATCAAAACAGTCAAACCTCTAGTAATTACAAGATAGGCTCTACTTTAGGTCTCACATGAAAATGATAATGCTATGATATGCCTCATTGTGACACGATCTTTATGAATACATTATACATGATTTAGTATATGACAAAGAAATTTATGAACTATTTGGAATATGTGTATGATTAAAAACCATGATTACTATTAGTGTTTGTAGCTAATTGTTAGGTGCGAATTAAAATTAGCGGTATGATATTGAAACTAGAATATAATTATATGGAAGCGCTTGGAGGTGAATTGTTGCACTTGGAGGACCTAAAGAGCACGACATGAAGCATACGAAAAAGGGTTTTGCAGTATTGGTGAAACAAAGGGAGCATGGCATGCAATCATGCTCCTCCACGTGGAGCATGCCACCAATTTAAGACGTGGTGCACCAAAGAATTTGATCCGGATGATATTTCGTTTATCTTGTGTGTATCTTGTACGGTTTTGGGCTTATCTCTTAACTAAGGTTTCTAGTTTGTGTCTATAAATATTGTAGCTAATTTTTATTTTGTTTTTGTTATCCGCATCTTCTAACGGGTTCTTGTTAAGGTTTCAAGTTCGACCCTTACAAGGTAGTGATCCAATTCCTAACACTGATACTCATTTTCTTGCCTTGTGGCTTGTGTATCTGCACACCATGCACATTAGAAAGTTCGAAACTGACTGAAATTAACCAAAGCTAAATCTAGACTTGACATTTGGAACACAGACAATGATCATACATGCATGACAAGGATATATACATATCCAAATGTATTTACAGCGTCATTCATCACAAAATCCTACGTCGAGAAAGAGATAAAGACCCTGATTAATTAATACCTTTTGTGTTTTAAACACAAAAAGCTATCATCTTCAGACATCCTGGTTTAAAACGAAACTTACCTCAGTCAAAACACACAAACTTGAAGGAAGGAAAAAAAAACTCTTGCAACATCTTTTTTGGCAGATCAGCAGCACCAAGTGTTTGAAGAGGCTTCCAATCTGCTATCCTGCTCCATCTTCGCCTCTGCAATTGCAAACAATCACAGGCCAATTAGGATAGTCCCGACTTACCAAAAGGCACAGATTATTTAGAAATGACAAAGAGTAAGAAATAAGTTGAAGAAAAACATTAGAAAGGGCAAAACAATTATGTCAATTCACACATAAAAGAACTCCAAACAAAATTATCCAGTTTACTAGTGAGACCCACAACTTGTAAAGATGATTATGATACAAACCTAGTGAGTGGGATTTGGGGTATTTATTTGATAGTTAAGGGGGCTGGGATTACTTTCATTTACTTTAATGGGACTTGTAACTTGGGAGGGAATACTTTCGACTACTTGGGGAGGGCTGAGAGTTAGGAGAAGGGCATCGACTGTTTTGATCTGGTCTAGAACCTTAGGGAGATCTTTTGCTTCTCGATTTGCAAGAACCTATCCATATTTTCTTTTCTTTTTACTGATTAATTGATTCCTATCAGATTGCTGCAAGGTTTTTCTATCAGCAGATTCCCAATTGTATTCATTTCACAGCGAACTCTTACCATATGATAAGTTCTTAAACGTTTGATCTTTTTAGAGCACCAGAACTGGAGCTCATAAAAACCTTACGGAGGAAAATTTTATGTCACTTCAGTGATTCAAATAAAAGAGAAATCAATGAAAACATATCCACAAGTTGGAGCACCATTTCATGCGAGGATAAACGAACAAGTTGAAGAAAACATCAGGAAAAGACGACTATGAAAATTCACAAAAAATTCAGAAGTTAGTCGCCCACAAATTGTAAAGACAATAAATGTCTAGGTAAGGAGATGCTCATGGGTTAATACTAATAGAAAACATGCTCTGTGAACATACCAAAAAGTCCATCGGATTTATTCAAATCAAGCTTATGATTAGACTTGAAACTAACCGTAGAAGTCTTGCGGGTCACCAATTCAAGTCATAAAAATCTAGGTTTTCTATCAGCGGGCTTCAAGATTTGGAAAGAACACATTAAGCTCTCATCAACACTCATCATTGCACCAGCATTATCAAATTCACCACAATAATTTGGGGCGGAGAATATAGTAACAAGTTGCCTATCAGCAAAGAATTCATACCCATCTTCCACAACCTGTAGAGAGAAACTTTCTTAATACATCAGAATCTCATTAAGTTATCAATTAGAGGTAACAACTTAAGCCCATTTACTTGAATAGTTAAATATAAGTCGATTCAGGTTACATTTGAATGTAACAGGTAAAATGGATAAACTTTCTAAACTTGGTTAAAAATGAAACAGATCAGTGTATTTATTAAATTCATAAAGAAAAGAAACAAAAATTTAGGGATCACATTATAATATGTTTCAACCAATTACGTAACCCATTCACCCTGCACATCTTGCCACCTCTGATATAATATTTAAAATAAAAGGCATATAATGTAAAATAACCTGATGGGCACGACAAACAAGGTCCATATCATGCTGCATTAAAAACTCAGCCACTTTATCTGCACCAAAAGTATATGAAACTCCCCTATCATTCATTCCCCAACCTTTAATGTCTCTATTAGGATCCGACCAAAGTAAATCACAAAGCAAACCCGTATCTGGAACATCGTTTGGTCGAGGTAAATTTCTTATTTGATCTAAATTTGTTAAATCAGGAGAAAGACCCCCGTGCATGCATAGTATTTTGTCATCTATAAGAGCAGCCACAGGAAGACAATTGAAACAATCGGTAAAAGTTTTCCAAAGTCGAACGTTGAAACGGCGTTTACATTCATCATAAAATCCATAGATCCTGTTGATTGAAGCACATTCGTGGTTTCCTCTTAAAAGAAAAAAATTCTCGGGATATTTGATTTTGTAGGCAAGCAAAAGGCATATCGTTTCCAAACTTTGTTTGCCACGATCCACATAATCCCCAAGGAACAAATAATTTGCTTCTGGAGGAAACCCCCCATATTCAAACAACCTTAACAGATCACCATATTGCCCATGAATGTCACCTGGTATATAAAGAAACAAACGTTAAAAAACTAAGGGTCAATTTTTACCATTGTAGCATAATTGATTTTTCTTTCCCTGAAAAAATAGCATGACGCGAAATAACAGTACACTCAAATCGATGTTCTGAAAAGAGATAAACACCCAAAAATAAAGAAAAAAACAGAGACAAATAGTATCAGTTATACATCTGTCATCTGTCATCTCCTATAATGTGAAACCACAATATTGTAGAGAAATTTTGGAAGTATTTATTCCAAAATCCCAGTAGTTGAAATGAACAGCACATAGACAGAGGATCGTATCCTATGCAGGAAAAAATTGAAAGAAATATTTTGAAATTTTGTGATATTCATCAATATAACATCACCATGTAACACAAGCAAACAGTATAACAATACCGGAGACATACCCGTTCCCTTAGTTATTTGTATAGGTGAAATACCATGAAAATAACATTCACTATTAATAAAATAATTATTCATTACCATACTTTACCATCCAAAAGACCCCAACCAACCACAAACTTAGACTAGTCATGAAAAGAAACTGTTTCTCCCTCAATAATCCCCTAAGAATAGTGGCAATGTTGGCTTCGGGGATCACGCAAGTTAGACTTCTTATATGGTAATTGATATACTTTTCCGGACTTAAAATAGCTTGGTTTGTAATTCTACAAATCCATATAACAATCTGATCACTCACTATAATAGTGTAATTTTAGCTTTGATAGTCATTTGAGGGTTACTATTCTCTAGTGAAAGGGAACTCCAATACTAGATGAGAAACAAGACAATAAAAGACCATAGTACCCATCGTAAATAATAACCACCACTGAATTCCAAATATTAAGTAGCTCAAATCCCCAACTAAACATACAAATAGAGTAATAAACCAACCGAAAAAGTAACATTCTAACATAATTATGTTGCAGAAAGAACTTTATATCCCCAATAACTTTGCATGATAAGAGGTTAAAACTTTGACATCGAAACTCTTGAAGGTCTGAAACTTCAAATTCTTCATTCGTGTAGGTTTTTTAGTAATGCATATACACCAATGCAATTCCTTTGGATCATTCTTTCTCAATCATACGGGGATTTCAATCCATCTCATCATAGGATAATCACCTTTCTTGAATGTTTGTGGTTGTTAAGAATCTTGTAGCTACTAGTGGTAGCCTCAACAGTCCAAATGTCCAATTCAACAAACAATGACACTTAATTTAAAAAAACACTCGTATGTCATATCAAGAAATTTATATTTTAGCCATTTATCAATTGAAGGTAATTAAACATTTAATTAAACTAATATTCTTGATTGCATAATACAAACAACAACAACAACAACCGTATCTAAGATCAATTTATATGGACAATGCACATCACTGTATCCACAAGTAGGAAAAAAAGAGAGCAAAGCCAACTATTTAACAACATACAACTTTCATTCATCCAAAATAGTTGCAAATGATACATATAAACCCGCTACCTGATCAGAACTTCACCTGTTCACCACAGGAAATCTGGACAACAGTTAGCAATCCATATGCCCAATCAATCTTGCATGCTAAAAATCGAGCAATTTCTAAGATATACATCCATCCATCCATTTCGCACATCAAATATGTCAAAGCAACAAGCAAATGCAGTGAGTGGCGAAAGCAGGCCTAAAAATTAAATAAAACTCAAATAGATGAAATAGCAACAAACGAAAATACATATTCGTCACAAGTAGAACAAAGTTATAAATAACCACAGACGAAAATATATCTATGAATTCGACACAATACAATCCAAATAAAAACAGATATGATCCTGAGGAGAAACAACAAACACCAAATGCAACACAATAACATTAAAACAGCAACGTAACAATAGTATAACGACAAATCAATGAAATCAGGTTCTAGATAATTACCGCAGATCTTAATGGGAGCTTCGAGCTCTAAAAGATTAGGCTGTTGAAGAAATATTTCTCGAGAAGCAGCACAAAGCTGACGGATCTCCGCCTCTGAAAGCTGGACCTGCCGCACGGTCCTCGCTTGCCGGAACTCCAAAAGCCGATTGATTATATCATCCAGTATCGCAGGGTCCATCCCCTGACCATTTTGAGCCATTGATATCTTAATGTCTCTACCTCCCTCTAAATTACCCCGAAACCTGGGTTCGCAAAGATCCCCAGAAACCCTAGCTCATGAAAATGAATATAAACGGGAAGAAACCCAGATTTCTTCGACGATTCTCAACGACTTTTTGTTAGTGCATTGTTTTGTTGCTCAAAATATTCAACAACAAACATGATGTCTGGCATGAGAAAATATAGATACTGAAAAACATTAACAAAATTTTAATTACAGATATAAAAATGGCGAACTGACGGATTATGGAGGAGAAGAAGGCTGCAACTCCGATGGGGCGGAGATACCGAACTCGATGATCAAAATTCGTCGAGTACGATAAATCCGTAGCGCTTGTGTGGTTTCAAATTTGTGCCCTCATTTCCCAATCAAACTTTATTGCCGGTTTTTAATTCGAAATGAGTCCGGCTACTAAAACGAATAAACGATAAAATAATTAATTATTAATTATTGATTAATATGCAGGGATAATTTATATATAATATTTTTTATCGTATATAATAAAAAAACATATGTTTTGATTACAATACTTTTAAACATGTTGTTGAGAAAAATAGTTGGTAAGAATAAAAAAGTAATAATTGTTTCGATTGACAAAAAAATATTATGTATAAATCATCTCTTATAAAAAATGTTTATAAACATAAAAGCGAGTAAATTAAATACGGCTAAAAACATATATTCTATTCTTTTTAATTTATATTTTCTTATTTCATGAATTGAATTTTGAAATCTAGGGTTTTGATTTGGCCAAAAATCTCTTGGTGGGGTTATTTGTTTCCCACTTTACTTTTGGGGTGTATATCTACAAGACTCCCTCCTGCTATATGGATGATACATACGCGCCTCTTAATTTTCGAAAAGGTTCTTGTAGTCCTCGACTCCTTGTGGTGTTTCTTTCTTTCTTTATTTATTAATTAACAGTTTTTTTAGTTAATATTTAAAATGAAAACGAAATCAAACCATAGCTTAAAGTTTGTCAAACCATAATAAAGAAGCTAAAATATGCAACAACGAAGCTTGAAATGTTAATGCTAATATTAGTGAACTATTAGTTGTTTACAAGTTTTGGAGTTCCCAATCTTTCTTTTGACAATAACACTGTTATGAAAATCAAACTGACTGGCCGGTTGAACTGGTCGGACCGCGAAGCAGTGAAGAATCCGATTCAAAACAAACTAGAAAACCATAGGGGTGTGATCGAGCTGAGACAGTTCGTGAGCTACTCGAGACCGACTCGAAAAATATTCGGAATCGAGTCGAGCTCGAGCTACTCGAGTAGTGTTTCGAGCCGAGTTCGAGTTCCATAATACTCAGCTCGTCAGGCTCGCGAGCCTAATCGAGCTTAGGCTAATTTACCATTTTACCCTTTTATATATACAAAATTTACATATGTAACCATAGTATATAAGGGTAAATAAAAAACCCTAATTGCCATATCCCACTTCCCCCTTCCCAAATTTCTCTGTCGTCATCTCAAACTCACGAGAACAAAGAACACTCATCAATTTGGCTTGCCAAACTCACAAATAGATCAGAATAATCGAGTGTTCTGCGTTGTTCTTCTTCAAATCAAGCATTCGAGCCTACATAGTCGTTGTTCTTCCCAACCCTTACGGCCCTACTTAGTAGTCGTTCTTCCTTGTTCTTTATCAGATCGAGCAGTCGAGCAATTGGTCCCCATCCCGAACCTTGTTGTTCTTCGCCGCTCTTCAACAGATCGGATTTAACTTCATCTTCAACAGCTTCTTGTTTAAATTGAGCACAACTTTATTGAATAATTTTTTTTCCATTTAGGTAATTGTTTCATAGTTCTCTTGTTTGCTTGTTCATTAGATTTGTTAAATTATCTATTGATTTCTTAATAGAATGTTGGTATTCTTTCTACACATAATGTTACATCCATTTGTGAGTTCATGGAATGGAGAGTCTTGTGTTTTACCTTAATGGTTTCTCAATCTAGATTCTGTATTTGGGTAAATGGAAGTGATTGAGCCACCTGCAATCTTGATTATGTTTTACCTGTTAAAAGATACTTTGTTGATTTGTAAGCATACTTGTATTTTGATTTTTTCGAGACTTGTATCTTTGATTATGTGTTGATTTTTGCAATCAAATTTTCTTGTTTTTGCATCTGTAGATTTGTATTTGAGTTGTGGTGTTAGATATATATCAAGACATATATTTTTGAATTATATGTTCGCATTTGAAAGTGTTAAATAAGGTATGAGGTTCAATTTAAACACTTGTTGGTATTGTTTTTATTTAATTACAAAATACATCTTACCGAAACGATAAGAGTTTATGTTAATATGAAAATCACAACATCACGTTCATAAACATTAAACATTAAGACATAAATTGTTTGATTGAAACATAAACACAATGGTATCATCTAAGACAGTACACTACCCAATGTCCATGTCTCACAAGCAATCTCTAGGCAACCTGCACGAGTACAAGACACATTTCAAGAAACAAGTGTCAGCTTAAAGCCTC
>JAUEJL010103690.1:0-13038 GCA_032274825.1 Drosophyllum lusitanicum | reverse complement strand
GGGGGGGTTGAGTGAAAAGTTTGATCTTGAGCTACACACATTGCAAAAGAAGGCAAACGTTCATATTTTCTCTTCGTGTTCGACAATTTACAAAAGTATAAAGAATACGCGACACTAAACTTCACATAAACAACAAAGAAACCGAAAGCCATTCGTAATAAAACATCATAAACACTCATTAAAAGAAACTATTGTACTGGCTAGTAAGAGAATCCTTGAGATTTTTGTAAAGCCCAAATAACGAGTATTGACGAAGATTTTTTACCTCATACCATGAGTTAAAAACCGATTCGTGTTTATCAGTTCCAGAAAACGCGAGTTGTATTCCGATGCTGCAGTCAACTGTCCCGCCTCTGTTCTTGCATGAGTTAGTCCTGATTGCACAGTCCTGATTATTAAGGCACACAAAGTTGGATTTCCCTGAACACGAAGAACACCCGTCTCTTTTCCAGTATAAGTTTTGCAGTCTACCCTTTTGGAACTCCATAGCCTGTAACAAGTTATAATGAGATCAATTTTAGAATGGGTCAAAATGAGACAGGTCGGGTTCGGTTGACCTCTTCTTCAATATTTGAAAAGTTACTACTTTTAACCTGTGTTCAAATAAAAAAGTCCAGATCAACCCGTTATCACATAAACAGGCTGACCCATCAAAAACTATTCGTCTTCATTAATAAAAAATTAAATATATAAAATATAACTATGAAAACTATTACTATGATAACGACCCGCTTTTCTGAAATAAATCAAAATAAGAGGTTATAAACACTTTTAACCCACGTTTCAACCCATTTGGCCTGACTTGGCTGTTGGCATTAATTAAAAGCCCAAATCAACCCCTCTTCACATAAAGGTGTCAATTTGTCCACATTTTTGTCTTTCTTTGATGAATAGTTGATATGTTAAACAAGATTATAAATTCTATAACTACGCCAACAATAAGAAATTTTCGAAGGTTATACACTTGATTATGTCATAGGCTACCACCTGTGTTCAACTTCCCTTAAGCTTTTAAATTTATTTGTTAGCGCATTTAGCATCAAACTATACCCCAGATCATCCCGTTTTGACATAAACAGGTTGAAAGTACCATCCGTAATTGTGGTCGTTGAAAATGTTTGCTAAAATCTCAAAAAAGTTACGACAAGCCTGTTGCATCCAATGAAACATTGACACCTCATCAGTAGTATCTTGTATTGAGCCATTTTCAGGATTGGATATGCCTGTGTGTACTAAAACCTCTGCTGATGTATCACAATTTCAAATTTTCAATTATGATCAAGGGAAGAGAGTTGATTCAATCTTACTAGTGTGAAACTGGTGACGATATATGTGCTGTTTGCAACAAAAGCAGGGATCGATCTTGCAGCATACTTTCTACCAGCAAATGCCACCATATACCCACCAACAGAATCCTGCCAAGTCCAAAAAAAAATCATAAATGAAATCAATGATCCAATATAGAAAATAACTGTTGCTATATCCCATTAGAATTGCAAGAGATTTCCTTTTCCAGGAAGTACTCAAGTTAAAATTACCTACTTGCATTTTATTATTGTTGTTAAAAATAATTAGTATTTAGACAACTGATAATTCTGATAAAACATGTCAAGCTATCTTAATTTCATGTGAATTACTAACTGTACTTCCTTCAACTTTAAACGCACAGATTATCAATAGCAGCCATTAACTATGTGTCATGTATCGCCAAATATGAGGAGGTGTGAGAAATTTCTATGACAACTTCAGGTTCTGTAAGATGGATGACACAATAAATTCATGTCTTTGCCATTTTCTTGAAGATAAGCCCACTGATTAATTCCCTAACATGAAGCCATATTGTTATTCTTACAAAATAGACTCCTTTCAATAAACGGGATTGGTTGGTTACTTGGTTTGTTACGATATTTCTAGTATAATTGTTTGAGATGTAAACTCTTCTTCATTGTTTGCCACATAATGGAGAAATCAGAATACTGGATGATTTTCATTTAATTTGATAAAAAAAAAGTTGCTTGGACTTACAAACTTCTTATCCACATAAATTTCCAAGTGTTGGGGTGCCCTGAATCTTGATGATCATTTTGGTGATTTTGTTCATGATCTAAAGAAAGATGAAAGATTTACAGGGTAGAAAGCTTGTGGGACTAAACCAAGATGTGTTCACTCAAGTTAGTGATGCAATTGTAGATTATTTCTAAGGTATGAAAACTTGACAGAAACAATTATAAGTTTGGTTTGGAACTTTGGATAAATGATTTACAAAATTATTTGTTGTAATGTTCTGGTTGTTTACAAATAACTCTTCACTATTTGTAATTGTGAAGTTCTATTTTATGGAGTCTTGTTCTGTTAAAGATACTGGAAAACATGTATCATGACAGTGGATCTGCCACTGTGTAGCAGAAAAATGGATGAAGTCCCAAGTGCCCGACATCTCGAATCATTATACTAGAAACTCTGTAAAAAAACTGATAATCCTGATTACAAGGATGCAAGGTAAGAGACCTTCATCTTTACCACGAGAAGGGATTTTGGATGATTTTGTATGTGTATATAAAAATTTTAATTTCAAACTTTAATGTGACAAAGAACAAATCAGATATAACCCATAATATACCTATGACAAAGTACCCAAACAACTTTACATAGCCAACTCGTCTTCTTACATATCAAAAGTATCTATTGATGTAGAAAAATTAGGGTTTGCCCTCATTATAACTCTCTATTGCAAAACAGAAGCAACTAAAGTGATGGACCGAGATGTCCAACATGGGCTGGAATTTCAGATTTGAAAGTTTTGCTATCAATTAATGGTCTTCACTCTTCAAGCATAACTAAGGCTTCTTGTCTTCAATTTCCCCATGTTTTGACAGTTACTAGCCTCGTTTCAATGAGATTAAAATCAGGATAAACACTGTAGTATATAGTGCCTCTAGAGATGGAAGAAGGTGCTCTAGCAGTATATGTGCCTTTTGGTACTTCACCATGTATGACATTGATATTATATGAAAAAATTTTAAGCAACACCGCTGAAATCCCAAGTTAAAAAGGTCGCCTGAATCATTGTTTCTAGCAACAATGGGTTTCTTATGCATAAAAGTGTCCATGTCACATGTTATAACATTGGGTTAGTTTGTGCATTTTTGCACGTAAGATGATTGATTTGGAAAGATATGGCAAGTATGAACGTTAGAATTATTGACTACCCAGTCAAATGCAAAGACTGATCCTTAGTTACATGATATGTATCATCAAGCTCTCCTAAATTCTCCTGGAGCAGTGGAGCTCACTGTCAAAGCAACACCTTCGCATTGATCTAACTCAGATTCTTATGCATATAGAATTCCATGATGCAACTGCTATACTCTACAGTTTTAAACCATGTGGTAGGAGTAACTATCCATTAACCAAATTGAACCCAAAACCATATTGCAACTTCACACACATCTATTATTTTTCAAGAGTTGATACGAAGAGTAACACACATACTGACATACACACACATTTGGAGGGCTATGGCCAATGTTCAATGTCGAAAAATCGATCAAATTTATTGAACTATTTCCTACTGGTTTAAGTTATTTGCGTCAGCAAATGGAGGACAAAGCATATGAACAGCAAAATTAATCGGGCTTTCTCCCTAAATTAGGTATTCTCTAGACCACATTGTTCTCATCGATTAAACAGGCTCAATACAAATCCAAACTCCATGATTTACACAAGTTCAGTATGCAATCTTAAAATTAAATCACCGAAAGTGAGAAATTACCGGCTGAAAGCTACTGCTGTTGACCGTGAGAAGCGAGATCTCATCCACCTTAGGGCGAAAAACGGAAAGCTGTGAGTTTGAGGACGAGAGAGATAGTCTTCGATCGCAAGGTGACAACTGTACAGAGTTGTTGAAGAAAAACGCAGTCCTCGCAGCAAAAGCGATCCCGAAAGTGAAACCGTCGGACCTCTGTACGGTGGTATCGGAGCATGGAGAGAAGACGTGGTTATTGTCGCTGCTTGATTCGACAAAATAGGCCGTCGTGGAGAGGGTTGTTACGACGGCGATGAGTAGGATTGAAGTAACCGGAATCGCCATAGCCGGAGGGAGGATCGGGAAAAGGGTCTAGCGATTTTGACTCTGGTTTTGAAAAATGGGTGATTTGTAGCGTTGGAGTTGATACATGCCGTTGGATCTTAGAACGATGGTGGTGGTCCATTAGATGACAGCTATGCTACTATGCGTTGGATTCTAGGTTTTTTTTTCTTTTTCTTTTTTAAGATAAACAATGATTTCTTTGAAAAATTAATGTTTCAAAGTAATTAAGGATACACCTATAATTTAATGATTTGTTTGATCATTTAGAATTTATATGGTTTCGGGAATGAATAATTCAAAGTTGAACGTGTTAGCTTGAATAAATTTCATTTGGTTGTTTTTCGTCCATTACTTATCCCTCCGTCTTTAAGGTTTGATTTTTTGAAATTTTTCGGCTTAATCTGTCTCTATCTTGCGAGTCTTATTTTCAACCGTGTGTCATTGTTTATCATCATTGCTTACCATGACGCCGTGAAATGTGGGTTCCTAGTATTTAATATCTTGAAGAGATAGTTATGTATTGAACACCATGAAAGTTTAATACTAGTCATTACCAAAATTTGAAATTGTAAGCTTTATCATGTTGATAGGTTCACTTTTTAGCCTTCTATTTGCAGTGTTAATTGGTGTTCTCCAAATGAAGGTAAAGACAAGGCAATAAGGCACAAGTGTGACATGACTCGGTGTCAAAAGTTCGTGACATGTAGTATAGTCACACACATAGCAACAAAAGCTTGGATAATGTCGTTTTTGTTTTAAAATCGGTAGCAAGATTTTTTATAACAAGTGTATGTAGATTTGTTACTTTCCATCGCTATAATTTTGGTCTACCATAAATGAGGATGACTTTAATAACGTTTGTGACTCGTCTGATCAATTTCCCTGCTGTTTTTGACATAGACTTAAATCATCCTATATATGAATCACTTGTTCCGTATGGTGGGAGTTTTCATTGTATTAGCAACAAATTGCATCAGATACAGCTGGTGGCAACAGTCGGTGATGGGGGCGGTGACAGTGGTTGTTGCGGCATCAATGGTAACGGAGGCAATAGGTGGTGGTGACAAGAGTTGGTAGTGGTGATGGGTGCAACGGTGAACCGTCGTCTATGGTGGCAATGAGTCAATGACGGTGTTGATGGTGGCGAGGGTCGGTGGTGGTTATGGGGCCAGTTGGTGTGTGGTTGCATTGATGGTGTGTGGCGGCGGCGATGGTGTAGTGATTTGGGCATTATTTATTTTCTTAATTTTTAGTTAAGGGTATGAGAGAGGGAAAAGAAATATCTGTGTTTTTTTTATTTTTCTAAAACCATTTAAAAATAATTTAATAACTAAGAAAATAAATAAAAATTGAGGGTAAATGCAATTTAGTCTTTTTAGTTTGAACATGGATCAAAACCGTAAGTGTTTAGACATTTAGGGACCAAGTATGCAAAAATAAAAAGTTAGTGAAATTGTAATAATCACCAACTATATGTACCCAAAATGTAATTAACTCTATAAAAATGTAACTATTCATAACTTTTCAAAAGAATGTATAGATGGTGTGTTTATTTAGACCCATTATATATCTAAATTGTATGTGATTATGTGACATATAATTGTAATTGATTAATATAGTATTTCTAAGATGCATTAAGACAAAATGTCTAAATAGCAGCATCATATACAAATTATAGGATTGCGATTTTTGAGATTGTAATAACTACTTTTAAAGAAAATTCTAAGAACACTTAAGACTACACATAACAGCTCATCGTAGAAGCTTGCTATGGTGGCTAGTCATTCTCGTGATGGCTAGTCATCTACTACGAGTGTTTGTCATTTTGGCTCGTTCTTCGGACACCCATCGTACTAGTGTCGAACTCTGTAGCTCGTCGTAATTTTTTTTTAATTTTCAACCAATTAAATTAATTTGAATTAATATTATGTGTCTATAGTAATGATAGTGATGTGAAAATCAATCGTTAATAATTAGATGTTCATATCTATCTATAATATAAGAAGCCTTTCATTCCTATTTTAGAACACATATCTTCTTCCTTTAATTGCGACGCAAATGTTTTTTTTTTCTTCTGTTTTTGCTTTTCTTTTTTCTGTTTTTGCTTCTTTTTTTCTTCTGTTTTAGCTTCTTGTTATTTGAATGCCACGCAAATGCTTTTTTTTTCTTTTTTTGCTTCTTTTTTTTCTGTTTTTGCTTCCTATTATTTGAATGCCACACAGATGCTTTCTTTTTCCTGTTTTTGCTTCCAACAAATTAATTATTACTTTCAAACTTGTCTATTATCATGTTATTGACAATAATATTCACATCAATATATGTTCATATATAATTCATTCTTAACGTCTTTGAAACAATAGAATTTGTTATAGTAAGAATACGACTTCTTAATCTCATCATCACATTTTTCATCTCAAATCTCAAACATGAACACAAAAACATACTTACTAACTACATATGATCAGTCATTGTGTTTGCATACTCTCATGAGTATGTTCCTTTTTCATATATTTTTAATTATTTACAAGTATGTTTGTTTGAGAGGTAAAAGATTGGTTATTCAGAAGATGATGTAAGTTTATGGAATTGTAGACCTCTGACATCATAAGGTTAAAGATCACGTATTTTTTTGTATATATTGAAACCCTCTTCTACAGCTAAATTTTGAAGTGTTTTTTTAGATAACACTAATGAATCAGTACACTTTTTTGACAAAAAAATAATGCCTACAAGGTGTTTGATGAAATGCTTCAATGAGTTTTGATGCTTCAAATTTGACGTATGTAGTTGAGGTCACTTTGCCCAACCCTTTTTAGTTAATATTGGTGAGAAGATGTAATTATGATGGACAACATCTATGCGTTATATAAAAATGAGTGTCTTTTGTTAAGAATTTGCAAAGTAGTTCGTGCAGCTGATTAACTTATTTGCAATTGTACCATGAAATCAGAGACCGATTACTATTGGTGGAATTAAACTTGTGCACATTTGTTTATATTAGTTTATGGTGGCTATTAATCAACCTGGTATATCTCCTTCTTTCCTTGTAGTAACTATTTGATGGGAAAGTGTCGACAGAATCTAAATAGCATTTTCTTAAGTAAAATATGCCATTCATTAATATATGTATATCCCTCGCAAAAATAAACAAACTATATTTCACCCGATGAAAATAGATCACGCAATGGTTTGGCTTATAGGGTGATGACGATTTTTTGGCACATTACATTCCTACTTTTATAGGGTATAAATCAAAACTTACGAGATGAGTTACTAACTCACCTGGATGCATTATGGTTTTCCAAAAAATGTTGGTTGATTCTTAGTGAAAATATATGCTTATCAACTGCGGTATAACTTCTACTAATAATCATGCTTTAACAAAATCTATATAATTAAGTTGAAACTTTCAAAGGTTTAATTATATGTGGATCTTTGCAAATCTAATTCTTTAGTTTGATTAGGTTGAATCACTTATGCGGATCATAAATACTCATGTCTTCTTTCTGTCTATTATCCTCCATTGTTTGTTTGTGGTCATATGATTTTGATTGGGCTCTGTTTTTGTATAGATTACAAAGTATATATACAATTCTTTGACGTGTAAAATTCTTAAAAGTAGTGTAACAAAGAAATTATTTAAAATAATAATCAAAATGGTGTCTGTTGATTTACGAGCATAGTTTTCAACATTTCCTCTTTGAAGTTCTGTTTCGTTGAACCTTCAACTTGAGATTTATGAGGTTCTCATGATTTTCATAACAATTATGCTTAAATTACATGCGGTGTGCCTATCTACGAGATCCAATGTTTTATTTGTGGTTAGATGTTTAAGTTACGCAATTTGGTAACCCGAAAAACGAACTGACAAACTCGTTTAACCCAGGATAAATTACAGCAGAATCTATACATGTAAAGATATATATTTGGGAAGGGGTCAGTAAAAACATAACTATCTCGTGGTCTGTTCCACAAGTTTCTTTCAAACAACTTACATGAGCTATAGCTAAAAAGGATTGTTCACAAAAGAAAGGCTGTATGGGGGATATTTATATTCCAGACAAAAGGTTATTGATTTACTAATTCGTGGACAAAGTCAAACTAGAACGAATGTGGTAATAGCATATAAATCAAATGACTCATGTCCAACAACTGGTCTCGATCCACCCAAAGACGCAAACAAAGACGAGCCCTCATCATCAACATTGGTTAGAAAATGGCTATCTCATGTTCCTGTATGCGAAGGCCCGGCCAAGAAAGCCAAAGACTCGACTTCATAAACACATCAGTTATGATTGGTTGGTTTTGTCTCAAACACACCACTTTTTGTACAGCTAGCCTTTGGATTGTACTATAGCTACTAGGTAGTGTGAGTTTTGAACTATTATAGAGTAACCACTCACGGCCTTTTGACTTTAGTACCTGTAAATATAGTGCAAGGGATGTACTTGTAAAATATAATGTAAGAGATCTATTTTCACCGACATATGTATAAAACTTTCTATGTAATATAACGTAGTTTTTGCCTGTCTTAGAGCATAAAAAGAAGACAAGTTGATTGTTTAATCTTTTTCGTTTAAGCTTTATAATACATTTATATTATATTATGCAAAAATCGAAATAAAAAGGAGGAACATATTATGAAAGAGCGTGCAACCACGCGTGTAAAAAGTAGCCCGAATCGAAAGATGCCTCGACAGAGATTTTTCACGCTTATCAAAAGTTTATGTGAAACAAGTAAATAAAGTTCTAAAAGCCATACACTTGCCTTGAGTAGAGCCCAGAATGTTTCGCCTTTTAATTCTTGCAGGTTAGCTTACCCACGCCTTTCTTAATCTTTAGTTTCCGTTCATCAATACAGAATGTCTGTCAGTTTCGCTTAATTTATTGGGCATTTTCTTTCCCTTTGATTCGTAGTGCCTGAAACATGAAAACCCTCGTTTTTTTCTCTTAAATTTTGTGTTTTCTGGGGAATCTGAGACCAATCCCGTCTTCAAATCAATGGATTCAAGATGGGATTTCTGTTTGAAACCTTGTAGAATCTTTAAATCAAGGCTGTTCCTGCTGTTTCTCCTTTCGTTTTCGAGGCTTTCTTCTTCGGTTGCTAATGATGATGATGTGTTCGATGAAATTACTCTCAACATACAAGACAGAGCTTCGCTTCTTCTGTTCAAGTCACAGGTATTTGACCCGACCCAGAGACTGTTATGGGCCGGACCGGGTTGCACAAACTGGACTGGTGTCAGTTGCTCAAGGTTGAATGGTAGGGTTCTAGCACTAAACCTCACTGGGTTCAACTTATCAGGCCAGCTTCATTCGAGCTTGTGTAAACTCTCTTTTCTTGAAACCCTTAATCTGTCTCATAATAATCTTGATGGTCCGATTCCATCTTGTTTTAGTTCGTTTTGGAATATGAAAACCTTGGATCTTAGCCATAACACGTTTAGTGGTGTTATCCCTGATGCACTCATGAAATTGAGTAGGTTAACTCATCTTGATTTTAGCCATAATATGTTTGATCAAATGCTTCCTTACTGGATTGGGAATTTCTCATTGAGGCTAAAAAAACTTGAATTCGGATATAATTCCTTTCAAGGGGAGATTCCAGAGGGTTTAATGCACCTAAAATCTCTTAAGTTCTTGGGTTTATCTCACAATAATTTGTCTGGTAACCTGCCGGATTTTGGGCAATCTTTAGAGCATCTTAATCTCGAATCAAATTCATTTTCAGGTACATTACCTTGCTTGTCATCATCGGATCAATCACTTTCGTTTCTAAGTTTAGCAGAAAACTCACTCGAAGGGGGAGTTCCCACTTGCATATCTTCACTAAGAGCATTGACGAATCTTAATTTATCATTCAATCATTTAAGCTATGAAATCTCTCCAAGATTCGTGTTTTCTAGCAAACTCGTTGTCATGGACTTGAGTAACAATCAATTGTCGGGTTATCTTCCTAAAAGGATTATTGAATCATCAGAAAAATCAGGTCTAATCGTTTTAGACCTTTCACACAACCAGTTCTCAGGTGATATCCCTTTGGATTATACTGAACTAAAAAGCTTACAAGCTTTGTTTCTTTCCCACAATCTTCTTACTGGTGAAATCCCATCAAGAATTGGGAATTTAACGTATCTCCAAGTCATTGATCTTTCTCATAACTTGTTATCGGGTTCAATTCCTTTGAATATTGTTGGTTGTTTTCAGCTACTCGCTTTGATTCTCAACAACAACAATCTATCGGGCGAAATCCAACCGGAGCTTGATGCATTGGATAGTTTAAAGATTCTTGATGTCAGCAACAACAAGATTTCTGGTGAAATCCCTTTGACTTTAGCAGGGTGTAAATCATTGGAAGTTGTAGATTTAAGCTATAACAATCTCTCGGGACCTTTGAATGATGCGTTGACCAAATGGTCAAACCTCAGATATCTTTCTCTTGCACACAACAAGTTCAATGGAGCTCTTGCGAACTGGATATTCATGTTTGAAGCAATCCAGACTATTGATCTTTCTGGCAACAAGTTTTCTGGTTACATCCCTGATGGTATCTTTAATGTTAGTTTACATTTTAACAATGGCAACTTCAACGAAGAAAGCCCTAAAGTGCCATTGTTAGATAGTAAACTATCTGTGGTTATGGGTGTTGATTTGCATCTAAATTACAATCTTTCTTCAACGGTTACAATTGACTTATCTGATAACTTGTTGCACGGGCAAGTCCCTGAGGGGCTTTTCGACTTACATGGTTTGGAGTATCTAAATTTGTCTTACAACTTTCTTGATGGTCAAATTCCCACTAATTTACAGTCAATGTGGAGCTTAAAGATTCTTGATCTATCACACAATTTGTTATCGGGTCAAGTACCTGAAAACTTATCCAGCCTTGGGAATTTGACACATTTGAATCTTTCTTTCAACTATTTTTCTGGGATTGTTAACAAGACAAAAGGGTATTGGAGATTCGTGGGTGCATTCGCAGGAAACCCGAATTTGTGTGTGGAGTCATCTGGTTCTGGTGATGGTTGTCGGACAAAAGCTGTACCCGTTGGGCCAGAACGGGCTTACGAAGAGGGTAAAGAAAACGGGCCCATATCAGCATGGGTGTTTTCGGTTAGTGCTTGTGTAAGTTTTTATTCTGTCGGTGCCCTGTTGTTTTGTTCATCTCGAACTAGGAAGTTTATGCTTGGGACGAAAGATTAATGATGTTTAAATGTAGAAAGTATAGCTTACGATTGTACAGATGATGAATTTTCCAAATGGATCTTACAAAGTGTATTATGTTAACATCTTTTGGTCGTAGTGTGATCTTTTACCCGCAAGTCGAGTATTTGCTCAGATGTAAGGGGCGTAACAGTTACCGTGGGTTCAACACTGCTCGGACATTGTTTATCTATTTTAAGTAGTTCATTTTTATTTTGTTTCCTATCCATCAAAAGATGGCCTTATGGTAGGATCCCTTCGACACTCTCAAAAGAGATCCGGGTTAGATCCTTGTTGAGTGCAAACATCGTAGATGGCATGAGGTCTGTATGAAATGGCTACAAAGATTGTTTGTTAGGCTACGTACATCAGAATATAGTTCGATTTTCCTTGAAACCCTTGTAAAACGAGAACTTGTTTTTAAAAGAGAACTTTTTTTAGAATACCTTTTCTTTTCTTTTTTTTTTCTGTTCCAAAAATACTTCTTATATTACGGAGGTGTTTTGTTTATTAAATGATATAAATCCGGCTGATTTTTAAAGGTTAATAATGAGTTGAATCTTAAAATTTACACTTTATTTTGGTTTAATTTTTGAAATTTTTTTTAAATGGTTTAACTCTTAGAATTTTGTTTAAAAATAATAAAGAACTCAAAGTTACATTTTATTTTAGTTTAGATCTTAAAGACCTTTTTAAATAATTTAAGTGTCAAAAGTTTTTTTCAAATAGTCTAACCCCTTGTGATCTTTTTTGGTTTATAATTTACAATACATGTTAACTTTAGCCGAACATAACCAAACGTAAACACGAGATAAGGACCTCAAAGTTACATGTTAACTTTGCGAACAAAAAATAACGCACACGAACACAGGATAAACAAACCGGTTTTTGTGTTTGCCTTCGCTCGTTTAGCTTTAGCCGATTATAAAAGAACGAATACATATATAAATATGAGCAAAAACACAACTACAAAACTCCGTTTGTGTTCGTTATTTGTTTGACTAAAATTAGACGAACGAACACGAACAAGCATTGTTCCTGTTCATTCAGCTCGATCATTTACAACTCTAAGAGGATTGATGAGATATCTTAACAAAACTTTAAGGCATAAACCATTTTTTTTACTTTAAAGTTTAAACCAAAATAAAATGTAACTTTGAGGTTTAAATCATTTATACAAAACTTTAAGGGTTAAAACATTTGATTTTTTTTAAGGTTTAAACCAAAATAAATGTAAATTTTGAGATTTAAACCATTATTAACCCTTGTTTTAATAAGCTTATTTTTTCAATTTATGAGTTTTTAATGACTTACAATAAACAATAAGCTGAGTGTATAAAAAATAAATCGAAAGATTAAGAGCGTAGAGAATACTTCACCCTTATGCTTCATATTTTACTTATTCTATTCGCGTCATATCGGCAATATCCTTTTCTTACTTCTTCGTGTTAATTTCATGAAATACCTATGCTTCACATACTTCAAATGTTTTTTTTAAAATAATTTATTTCTCCTCTCTCCTCTTTTCTTTCTCTCTCCTCTCCCCTCTCTTTCCTTCGACATTCAAGTGTTGAGAAGCATGCTTTGCTTTTGCATGCTTAAAATAGATGGTGGCGTTCTTTTCGATACTGTTAGTGCAATCAAATCCGAATAATTTTTATAAAATAAATGTTTAAATGTTTTGATGATTACAATATATAATACGGTTTATATACTCGAACAAATATAAACGAATGATAATATAA
>JAUEJL010103680.1:0-13040 GCA_032274825.1 Drosophyllum lusitanicum | reverse complement strand
CCTCTTCTTTGTATACCATTGCTGTCTTTCCTTCGATCGTCACTCCCTTCGCTCGACAAGATACTTCACTATCCAACACCAGAACAGGTTTGCCTCTCCTTCGATCGTCACTGCTTTCGCTCGAACTCTTGCTCATTACCTTCGCCGGCGTTCTTTAGGGTTCCTCGACATCTGCGCCATCGACGACCTTCCTCACTAGTTGCTGCTCGGGTTTCACCATTGACGACCCTGTGTTCACAATCGACGATTTCTACCTAGGTACTGGTTCAATTCCTCTGTGCTATTCTCATTGTTAGGGTTCCATTATCTGAATAATTATTCCGATTTCTCTTCAGCTGCTTCAATATTTCTACAAAATGCTACATTTCTCATTTTTGTTGATTTATTGTTCGAATTCTTACGGTTTCATTGCTGATTGTTCTCATTTTCTTGTTTAAATTGTTTGATTGATTGTTCGAACAGTAATGGATCAGAAATTGGGGTTAAAAAGTTTCTTTTATTCTATAAAACAAGCAATCTTGTTTCATGCTAAAAAGACTTCTTGAAGAGGTAATAAGATTTTTTTGTCTGAAAAAACAAACAGTACCGAAATGTATTGAAAGCGTGAAAATAAGGGCTGTTTCTCCTTTTGTTCTTTGTTTTCTTCATCTCAAAAGTTCCTCACGTGGTTATTGTTTTGCTCATTTAAAATTGGACTTCATTCAGTTCCATTTTTCAAATGATTTGTCACAGGTTCCCTATAAACTTTGATTAGTTTGTTGAATTTCATAAAAATTACCAACTGTTTCAATTTTAGGTATCTTTGTACATTTCTTTATATTTGTCCAAAGTAATCACTGGAAAGTATTATTATGTTTTGATCTGTTAGGTTCATATGATGCTCTTGCTTTCAGTGGTTGGGGTGAATACTGATTACTATGTTTATCTTGTGAGTGCAACGGTGATCATGTAAATGGGTAAAGTTACTCCCAAATCTTGTGTACCCTAGAGGCCTAGACCTTTGTTTTGACGCACATTAGGGGTTTGAGGTTATGTCTCTCTGAAAATAGGTAAGGGAACGCGTATAAAGGAAAGCCTACGTCCTACCACTATTTGAGGCACGTTAGGTGTTTGATGTTATGCTTCATTGGACTTAGATCTCTGTAAAAGAAATAGAGATATGCCATGCTTCATAAAACCAAGCATGAATTTAGTAATCTTCAATCCAAGATGAACTAAAGCTTGAACACTTTGATTTATTATATGGCTTTAGCCTGTTTGGTCTCTTGACATTGCTGTAAGAGTGTAAGGTGTTTTATATTTCTTGACTGAGTTCACACCTCGTATGCATTAGTAAATACAGGTTTCATAATTTTTTTAGCTTGAAAATTCTTTCACATATTTTGAATGTACATCTTTAGGGCTGTTCAGATGTATACACTTTTTTTCTTTAAATCTTGGCATGAACTCTTACACACAGTTATTACTGACGAAGTGCACTAAAAAATATATGCACAACAAGCTTTTTTCTTTGGTTGTGATTGATAAGGATAATACTAAAATTTATTCTGATATTCGCAGGTACTGGAACGATAATTGTAAGAAGTTCAAGATGGCAACAAATTCTGCTTCTAAGTGCTTTCATGGTATGCACTATTGCTTGAGTGATATAAGCTAGTTTTCCAGTAGCGTTCTTGTAACTGATTATTTATGAGATAATTGCTTCGATTTTCTTCTTTAAGGATCTATTTTTGTTGTTTATAGTTAAAAGTGTAGGGTGTACATGTAAGAAAGCTATATTCTCCTAACCAACCATCATATGCACTTGATTGTTTGAAGCAGAGATATAATAAATTAAGTTAGTTTGGCATCTCTTTAATCATTCAGCCCACAGTCATGTCCTATGTCTATGCTGTCATCAATAAGTCAACACGTTACTGGGAATAGGTTTAGTTGCTCTCAGTGCTGGCATCAAGGCGTGAACATGTAAATTTGTGAAGTAATTGAGGGTTATATACTTATATCATTGTACTTTGATACGAAGGTTAATTGGTAATTGTATATTGTATATCCCAATTATACAGAGTTACATGTATATATAGGCAATGAATGGAAAAGGAAATAAAAACCCTACTCTAACACTTCTCTTCAAACTGGACGCCTGGAGTGTATTTTTCGTATGCTCCTAGCCTGTTACATGTATATTTAACCAAGGACCACTAAGAGACTTTTTAAGCACACCACTCATCATCTGAATGAACAAACTTAGTCACAATGATACCATCATGAGCTCCTCCAATGTACTTCAGAATCCATAGAGCAGCTTCCCAATGAGTATCACAAGTAGAATTCGAAAAAACTACCCAACTATACTCACAACAAATGAGATATCTTGTCAAGTTAACGTGAGATAGTTAAGTCAGCCAAACTAGTGTGCGATATTGCTGTTAATCTGCTAGAGGCTCTCCCTGGCAGGACCCTAACTATAGGGTCCATCTGTGTGTCAACTACCTTGCAGTCTACTAAGCCAGCTTTTTCATGGATATCTAAGATGTACTTCTGTTGAGCTATTTCAACTTCAATGCCTAGGAAGTATCTTAGTCTCCCCATCTCCTTAATATGAAACTGTTGGACGAAATTATTCTTAAGCCCTGAATCTTCAATGCCTAGGTTAATTGATAATTGGTTTCGTTTATCAAAATAATACAAAGTTACACGTATATATAGAAAAGGAACTAAAAAGGAAAATACAACCCTACAGGCCCATTATAACTGTTGGGCCCAATTCTAGTTTATTCTAATAGTTGACATCTGTTTATGATATTATTTAAATTTGTAATTATGTTGCTTGGTCAATGAAGTATTGTATTTTGGTTTAGGCAGATTAAAGTTGTTGGTATCATTCAAGCTAAATAATGCATATGAGCACATCTAGAAGCACTGACCAAATGTTATTGTGCTGAAAAGTGTTACTAAATCCTTTTATTGCTGGCTGTATTTTTAATATAAACTAAATTTGCATGCATCTCTTTATTTTTTAATGATTGTGTAATAGGTTTTTCATATTCTGATTTTTATGTCCTATTTATGCATGCAATAAACCAAACTAGTTGGACGTTCACTGTTGCGGGGCATTGGCAGTTTCTCATCAGGAATGAAAATATCTCCTCAGGAGACTAACCGAAATCTTCAGGTTTTTTCTTTTTCTTGCTTGTTATAATTAATTTGGCCATTTGATATCTAAGTGTGACAGTTTTGACCATTTGCCATTGAATGAGTTGATTTAGACTGTGTTTTATCTCTGATGGTAACATTTTATAAAAAACTAAAAAGGAAATGTCTTATGGGTCAAACATGTTGGAAGCCACCCAAGTTGTGTTTATATGCATAAAAACTCCTAAATCTTCTTTATTAAATAAAAGGTTCTTTAGCTGTTGTAATCATAGTTGACACATTATTAGTTATCTAAAATAATAAACACAAATCTCTCCGTGGTGGCCAAATTGTTACCCAACCTGTATGACCTGCACATTTACCACCCCTGGTTTAGTTTCTTGTCAGGGAAAATTCCGTGATGTAGTATATAATATGAAATGTTTATTTGATACATTCCAGCAAGTACGTACGTTCATACAAATGAGATCGAATCTGAAAGTGGTAGACAATTCAGGGGCAAAACGAGTAATGTGCATACAACCTAAAAAGGGAAAGAAAGGAGCAAGATTAGGTGACACGATAATTGCATCAGTGAAGGAAGCCCAACCAGGAGGGAAAGTAAAGAAAGGACAGGTGGTATATGGTGTAGTGGTGCGTGCTGCCATGCAAAAAGGCAGAAGTGATGGCAGTGAGGTCAAGTTTGATGATAACGCTGTTGTCCTTGTGAACAAAGATGGTGAACCCATTGGAACCAGGGTGTTTGGTCCCGTCCCACATGAGCTTAGGAATGGAAAACATGTCAAGATACTCAGTCTTGCCCAGCATATTGTATGATCAGGAGGTAATATCAATCTTTTTTTTGCTAATTTTTTTTCTTATCTTACATTTTAAACCCGTTAGCATTTATAAGTGGCCAAGTGGGTTTAATTGGCACTTCCATGAATACGTTTTAAATTTTCATATTGTATATCACTACTAGACTTTTATTGTTTCTTTTCAGGGGGTCTTGTTTGTGTACTTTTTTTAAAAAAGATTTCTTATATGCATCCTACATGTTAGCATCAGTGACTAATGTTTTATTTTAATATTGATCAACACAATATCTTTTTAGTGTATATAAGTGCATCTAATATAAATATCTACTATGTTGCATATAAAAACTAAAAAGAAATGTTGTCATACTTAAGGTATTGGAAAATTCATGTGCTGTTATTGTGTTACCGTTTCATTAATGTGAAAAACCTTTATTTTTGGGAGATGATGTGTACACAACTCTTTTTTTGCCATACACAACAAAAAGTGTAAATTTGGACCATAATACCCTTGAAAACGTGTTGAGAAAAATAGTTGTTGGGAAAAAAAAGTCATGATTGTTGTGTGTGTTAAAAAAGTGTTGTGTACAAATCATTTTCCTTTATGATTGAGAGTACCCCTAAGCGTGGGGGTCTTGCTGAAATAATGTCTTAATGATAATGTAGTATGTTTCCATAGTGATATACCAAAGTGTCTATTTTAATTTTTAATCATGTTTGAAAGAGCAATGGTTGAACACGTTCATTCTTTTGTTTACTACATTTTTCAAAGAATTTTAGATTATTAGATAATATCATTTATTAATACACATACACACAGAGTGGGAGAAAAAAGTGTTCGGGAGTCGTCCCAACTTAACGATTAGTTTTTTCAACCTGTAGTACGTCTTTTGGTGAAAAACGATGAATGTGGCTTTTGGGATTATTAACATTTTTGTTTCAAACACATTATTTTCCTTTTTTTCATTCTTTGGATCAATTGTTGAGGAAAGTTGTTTACATTTCAGGTTTGAGATTGTAAATCAGCTGCAGGCTGATTGGTGCACAACTACAAGGTTATTGTTAGGAGAGATCATAATTTGAGGATGTCATGCATGCAACCAACCTTATGATGTTTTAACATTTTTGTTTGTTTTTTCTAACATTTTTCTCCTCTGAAATCATAGTTAAAATCCTTTTTTAAATGAAGTTTGTTATGATTAGCAGTCTTTCTCTATAAATCTTGTTGATATGCTTGGTCCAATAAGCGAAACCGTTAGTATTTGTTCTCAAAGCTAGAACACATAAATGAGGTTGTAAATCGATGCCCTTTGATCGTGGGTTATATGATTTACCATCTATATGTTGTGTGTGAGACCGGTTGAAAGGGACATCCTATGGTGGGTTAACCCAAATGGTGCTTTTTCTAGGTTCTTTTTAATGTCCCGATCCTGTGCCTCTACCGCTGAGCCGAAGCTGTTCAAAAAAAAAAAAATATTAGTATTAGTATTATTATTTGTTATTTTAATCTATTGAAGCATCGTCCAAAAGGAGGATTCATTCATTTGCGACGGATGAGTGTCGAGTCTTTAGGTTTCTTTGAGGAAGTAATTGATTTTATATTATTTAATATTTTTTTAGAGTTTTTAAAAAAGATTTTAACACACGGCGCACTCTCTAACATCACCACCATTGCTCTTATTCATCATTGTCTCTCTCTACGCCTATGCCGGCGAATTCCATCAACACCACCGCCTCTATTTATTTCTATCTCTCTCCACGCCTCTAGTAGCACCTCTCACCACCACCTTATTCACCGCATTACCTCTGGCCACTAACAACCAACATAATCACCAAAATCAACAAAAGTCCCAAAATAACACTATTTTTAGATCGATTTAATTTCAAAATCAATCAAAGATCAACAAAATAAATACAGAAAAGAAACCTCAATATTCATACTCATCTCTAGCAAAACCGTTAGAATTTGGCTGTCTGCACTCCTTCGACGACGATGATAGAAAAGAAATCAAAACAAACCCTAAAACACAAATGGAACCGAAAACCCTCAAACCTTCTTAGATTGAGATTTTGCCAAATTGTTTCAAATGAATCCTTGAACTTGGATGTGGTGTCCGAGATCTGGGTCGATCGATGTGGCCGGAGGTGCGACGTTGTGGTATAGTGGCAACGACAGCGATGGTGGTGAGTTGATGAGAGAGAGGGGTGAGATTAGAAATTGAGAGAGAGAGAGAGAGAGAGAGAGAGAGGCATGTGAACTTGTGAAGATAGAGAGAGATAAGTGATGCGCTTTTTGTTTAATATTAAAAATAATTCAACTATTGTTTAGTATTATAAAATTATTTAAAAATGATAGAAAATTAAATAAATTTTGAGGGAAGAACATTTTGGTTCTTTCAAGTTTGGGAGAGCTCTAAAGTGCAACTAAGTCGGGTTGATAGAAACTAAACCCGTAAGTTTTTGGACAAAATCCATAATTTATAACATACCCCATAATCAAAAATATAATTAACCCTTTTGTAAATATTGCTAGCCTCTTGGTTTGGTATACTCACTCAGGCACCACAAGATATTTGTAAAAAATTAAACCCAAAGAAGATTTAGAGAAAGATAATTCTTTATACAAATGTCCATCCTTTTCAGGGATTTGAATGAAATAAGATTTTTTTAACAAGAGAACATACGCATAACTAGCTTACTGCTAAATCTATATATTTTTGTTTATCATGGGACTTGTATGGCCATGAGAAAATGTTTATAACACCTTTAATGAAATAAGATATCGAGGGGAATTAATCAATTTCTTTTGTTACAAGAAGCCTTATGTTTTAACCATTTTATTTTCTAATGCGTGTATTTCTGACTTTCTGTATGTGTGTGTGTTTTTTGTGGGGATAGGTAGTGACAGTGACGGCTATGGCGTAAGTGTTAGAATTCAGTTACCCCTACAAATTATTTACGGGTACATGCATGTAGCTTAATTTTCATGAGTTTTTGGTTGTCAACTTTTATATCTACCTATATATATAAAAAGAGCTTATGCATTCTAATATTGACAGTTGTTAATTTAAATAGTATGATATTATTTTGAATTTTAAAAAACTCATATTCTTACCTAAAATATTATATATAATTTTATATGTTTCTATGATATAAGATAAGCCCCCAAATAATTGTACCATGAAGCTTTCAAAAGGGAGGTGATTATCTTTTATAAGAAAAGTGGTCATACATAACAACTTTATGTATGTTCAAATTATACCATGTGCATTAACTACTTGTACCTAGCTAAAAATTATTGTGTACAGATCAACTCCCCTTTTAAAATTATACACACCAGAAGTTACATACTGTTTGTATTTGCTTATTTCTCAACTTCGTGCCTTTTAGTGCATGTATTTAAAGTTTTAAACCCACATTATTTATAAAAATATTCATTTCTCCCCTTCATCAAAAAGCAAATTGGTTGATTCATCACCATCATCGACCATAATTCTCCATATTTTGTGCAAGGTTTTTATTTACTCTTTCTGTTTTGTTCATCTTTTACCTTTTTGAAATTAGATTTGGTAAATTAATATATCATAAAGGGTTTTATGAGATATATACAAATAAGATGGAGGAGGTTTTATTCCGTCACGAAATCAGCGCAATACTTTTATGAAGTGATTTGTATTTTGAACAATAAATTGTGTTTTTGTTATAGATTTATGATTATTATATAAAATCAAAAACTTTTGGAAGTTGCTATGAGAATAAAAAAATATGACTGTATGTAATTTTTATATATGTCAGATTTTTGATATAATATCTTATGATACTCACATAAAATGTATTTTTATTTGTAAGTTAATTAATTTAGTTTCATATATGTTATTTGTAAGGAAATAAGTTTATGTAACGTGTAAATACTGAATGTTTATTGTTTTGTTTCAAATATAAAACCAAGTATTTTGTTGTTTATGATTAAAAAAACTTTATTAGGAATAAAAAATAACGATAACCTATATGTTGAGGGATTTGAAATCCTCAACATTTTCAAACCCATAAACTAAAAATCTTCTAAGTTGTTCATTGTGCGTTTTAGATCAAAAGATACACCAACAAAATCTAAATATATTGTTGGATGTAATGATAAAATTTAAGTAACTTTTGTCAATTATCCCGAACAAAATCATGTATGGTGATTTTTAGTTGGATGGTAACAAAAGTATGGTGATGCTTACTTGCAATATAATATAATATAGGGTGTGTTGAACGATGATTAATAAGTAATAGTTGTATTTTTATTTATTTACAAAAGTACATGTAGTCATGTACTTTATTCGCTTTTTCTTTAAAAAAAACACATCTATCTTTAATAATAAATTTAGACTATCATCCAAAAGAAATAACTAGTATAGTCAATATAAAGAGTGATCTAGGATGATCATTTCATCCCATAACATGGCCAAAAAAAAAATTAAAGTTCGATAAATATACTTTTAATTAGGTAACTATACTTCCGTCATTAATTAATTAATGAATTAAACCACACTTATAACTAGTTTCCTTATTATTTAATAAAATCTTCAAATAAAAATCCATAACCGATCTTCTAGATATTTATAATCTCTTAGATTAAATCTGGATATATACTTGGACATGCAACAAGTTCGATAACAGAAATTAAACGATATATATACATCTTTCATTAAAACATTTTAAAAAATAACACATTTTATATAATTAACACACATTTTAAAAAATAACACACTTTATATAATTAATTAATAAAACACACTTACTAGTTTCCTTCTTATCTAATAAAATCTTCAAATAAAAATCCATACGTCTTAAAGACCGATCGACTAGATATTTATATTTTATTATATTAATTAAAGTATACATTAATTTGTTAAATTAATCGATAAATCCAGGAAATGTAAGATATATCCAAATAGTTTCATTAAAACATAACACTCTTTTTATAATTAACTAAGCCAGGTAACTATATATATACTTCCGTCATTACTTAATTAAAATTAGAATCTAAATATTAAAACACTCTTATAACTAGTTTCCTTATTTTTTTAATTTCTTGTATTAAAATATACATTTACTAAATCTTTAAGATAGTCGCATTATCCGGGAATTGTAAGATGTATCCAAATTAAAAAGATTGAATTCAGATAGAATCCTTAGCAAATAAGAATTATGATTCCATCCCTTTTCAATTCAAACATATATAAATAATTAAGCACACTACTTCGATATATACTATCATCCATGCATCACTACTTCCGATCAGTTCACACTCTCTGCAATTATTCCATCCATCCATCATTTTGCACCAAATCAACAATGGCCGGCAGTGATTATTGTGGAGAAAAAATTAGACTTCTGAATCTTTTCCCGTTACATCCGTCGGTTAATGGCGTTCATGCTCCACTCGCTAGATCTTTCTTCACTTTGCAGCCCAAGAAAAGGTACGTATATATTTATATATATAAATCAATATTTAATTCATGCGCAATAGTATGTACTGTTTGTTTGTTTAATTTGCTAGTTTATGTATATTTATTGCTTCTTCGATCTTATGACGGATCGATTGATATATGTAGTGGAGAAATACGACTTCTGAATCTCTTCCCGATTGACGATTCTTCTCCGGTTGACGGCAACGTTCATGCTCCAGTCGCTAAATCCCAGTTCACTTTGCCGCCCAAGAAAAGGTATATTAATTTATTTATGTATTTATAAATTAATAGTTAATATTCTAATTCTAATTACTAATACTGTCCGTGCTAAATTTCTTTGTTTATATATATTAATCACGTACGAAATTATGATTGCATGTATATATATATATATATATATATATATATATATATATTATTTATGCATGTAAATTTGAAGTAATTAAAAGTACGTAATAATTAATTAACGATCGAATTCTGATGCTTCTTATAATGATCTCAGGTTCACGTCGAAAGATAATTCATCGGTTGACGATATTAATCATCCGCCGGTCACAATATCTTTATCATCTACTTTGCCCATCAAAGAAAGGTACTTACATATAAATTAATAACTAATTTGCTAATTAAGTAATTGAAATATATAAGTTAAGTTTAATTTCTTTAAATATATGTTTTAACTAATTTTGTATTTAATTAATTAAAAATACATGAATTTTACTGCAGGTTGACGACGTCGAAAAATAATTCATCGGTTGACAATATTCATACTCCGGTCACAAGATATTCGTCGTCCGATTTGCCCGTAAAAAAAAGGTACATATAAATTTAAATAAATATTAATTATTAAATTCAAATTATAAGTTAATTAAGTATAATTAAGTCCATAATCGATCTTACGTATTTTGTAATTAAATCTTGCTCTTATATATAATTGCTTCTTATATATTCAATGCAGGTTGAGGTTGATCAGGTTGATGGGGGAAGATTTATCGGTTAATTTTCAAGCCCCGGTGGTTAACTTTAGGTATTAATTAATTAATTTCTAAATCAATAATTAGTGAAACGACTACTTAATTAAATACTAGGTTAGTTAATTAGATTGGCTTATTCTAATTAATTAATTAATTAATTAATTAATTCATATATTTAATTAATTAAGTCCAGTTTCTTAAAATAAGTAGTTAGACTAATTTTACATATGAATGCATTATATATGAATGTGTTTACTACGTGGAATTAATTCAAAAATACTAAATTAATGAAAAGTAATAAATAAATAAATTAGTTAGTTAATTAAGAGGCTTCTTAATTATGATCTCTTGCAGTTTAATATATTGGCTGCTATGTAATAATAATTCATAAGTACAAGATATGTGTAAAGCCCAACAATTAAATTAACAAATAGCTAGGTTAATTGACTACTAATTAAGTGCAGTGTATTTAATTAATTAGTAATGAATAATACATATTATTCAGGTTGACGTCGTAAAAAGTTTCATCGGTTGACAATGACATTCATGCTCCAAGCACAAGCATAAAGAAAAGGTACATATAAATCAATTAATTGGCTGCTAATAAATTTACGTATAGCTAAGCACAATAATCAAGCAAATAGATTCATCAAGTGAAATTCGTCGGTGTATTTAAAAAGTGAATTTTACTTTTATTAAATAGTAAGGATTCATGATGTACTTATTATGATTTCAGGCGGAAATTAGAAGATTCTTCAGAAAAGACCGAATGTGTTTTTGCTAGTCAGAGAGAAGAGGATGATTATTACGCCTTAAAGATTCAAAAATTTCGTGAGGAGATGAGGGATAAGTTTGGTCGCGAGAGGGACTTAGCGACCAAGAAAATTACAAAGAGATGCAGTCGATTTCATGATGAAGTTGTCTCGATGGATGATTATGTTGAGAAGAAGAAGAAGAAGAAGAAGAAGAAGAAGAACATCAAAATGTCGAAGTTACCTCCTGCAACAGAAGCAATCAATGATGATAATAATAATTTAAAAACCGATGAAGAGCAGCTGAGACAGTTTATCACGGGTGACGAGATAAGGGGTAGCGATATGAGACTCTTCATTCAAAAAAAATTATTTGAGAGTGATCTAAAATGAGACCAAAACAGGTTAAACATGCCGATTAAGAAACTAAAGACTCAATACTTCTTAAAGCCCGAAGAGAAACACATTCTTGATATGAAGGAAGATAATGGTAAGGCAAATGGAATTGAGGTTGGATTGGTGGGACCGAAGCTACAAATGTACGAGAAGTCAATGGTGTTGAAGTTGTGGGAAATGAGAAACAACAAAAATTATGTGCTGACGACAAATTGGAACGATTTTGTCGCTGATAACATCAACCATTTGAAGAAAGAAAGACATATTCGGGTGTGGTCCTTCCGAAGAGATGAGCAGCTTTGCTTTGCCATTTCCATTGTGTAGACATAGATCCAGCCTAGCAATATTTTCTTACATTTTTCTAGATTATTACTTTTGTTTTCATTTGTAAGAGGATGATACTTTAATTTTTTTCAATAAAGGAATCATTTAATTCTTTAGATTTCATTAATAGATTGATGATATATATCTTTATAACATTGAAGAATGGTAAATTTCTATGGTAAAAATAACTACTTTAATTTGCTAAAAATTATAGAAGTATGATGGTGAAGATAAAGATCTTATTTGAGTTAGTTAATGTCTCCTATTAAGATATGATTTAGTGATTATAAACTCGGATCAAGTTCGAAAGATTATATATAATATTTCACTCTCTTTCACTTAATTTAGCTATTAAGACTAACTTTGTAATAAGTATATAAAAGAATTAAAGTATAAACATGAATATAATATAACTTATATAGACTTAGATTTCTAAATTAAATATCGAACTGAATTATTTCTTTACGAGGAAGGTGATGGATGGAAATGATATATATATACTTTGTTTTGAACTGATAGATCTGGGTGGATACTCGCCCTTTAGTAATATTTTTTCTGATTTATTTGAATTGTAAAGCGGTAAAATGTGTACAATGGCATTATGTTTTAATCATAGAGTTGATAATAGGATTGTTTGGAAATGGTCTTGGGCATCAACCTAAACTTCTGCATCAAGTGTTAGACTTGGAAAACTTACTCCAGCATGTAGTTCTATCAGATGGTGAGGATAAATGGAAATAGTAAGGGGATTCAAGTGGGTTTTCTTGGGAAAATCCGTTGATAATATCATTGATAATTTGGGCTTCTCATCACATCATAGCATCTGTGTTCCTGGAATAATTGAGTGACTCCGCACTACTAGAAATTCCTCTATTTCCGACACAATTTCCCACGAAAAAAATCCGTCTAAAATTTTTAGAATGATTACCGACGGATTAGGGACGGAAGCATGTTCCGACGTATTAGCGACAAATTTCCGAAAGATTTTGCGACGGGTGACTAGTCGTCGGAAATCCGTCACAAACGACAGTTGTTGCCGACGTATTAGCGACAGATTTGTGAGGAACCCATGTCGTCAGAAGTCCGTCATAAAATTCCGTCACAAAATCGTCGCAAACAGAATCACTCGGAAATCCTACGGAAATTTCGGACGGAGTTTCTAATTTTTGCATATTTTAGGTATTTATA
>JAUEJL010103669.1:0-13041 GCA_032274825.1 Drosophyllum lusitanicum | reverse complement strand
TTTATTAACAATAATGAACACGAGAAATGCATTAATATTACACTAAAAACTTTTATAAGTGAAATATAATTTTATATTTTTTTAAAAGAGTACTTATAAAAAGTATTAAATATAAAAATTTTATTTACGTAACCGAGATCGTATTTGAGCCAAGGATGTTGGAGACAGCCAAAGTAAAATATAGGATGTTACGTTAGCTTATTTTTATGTATTTGGATAAATAACTTTTTGGTTTTATGTTCTTTATGTATCGTTTTGTAATATGTAAACTTAAATTTTTTCATGTTTGGAAACTTATTTTAAACTTAATGACCTTTTAACTCATCTTTTAAATAAAAAATAGGTACGATAAATTTACACAAGTACATGATATGTATTAACAAAACTAGCATATGTATACACGCATATATAGATATTAGCAAAACTGACCCGACCAACGGCTGGGTATAACACTAGTTACTTTTGGAGCCTCAGCCTGTTCTCGAGTTATTTATTATTATTTTATTTTTTTGAAGGAAAGGTAGGGGGAGAGAAGGAAACAACCAATTCTTAGGTATTTTTGAGGATGGAAAGGGAGAGGGAAGAAGGAATTATTTGGTTAAAAAATCATTCTCTCAAATATGAGATAATTTAGAAAGGAAGGGTTTTTCTTTTCCTTCTAACTCAAGAACACAAACTAGTTATCTCTTTTAGGGATGTAAATGAGCCGAGCTACTCGTGAGCTATTCGAGTTCGGATCGTTAAAAGCTCGAAACGAGCCGAGCCTTAACGAGCTCGAGCTCGAGCCTAGGTTAAAGCGCATTTAATAAGCGAGCCGAGCTTGAGCTTAAAAGAGAGGGCTCGCGAGCTTAAACGAGCTTCATATATAATATAATTTATATTTTTTATTTTTTTATTTTTAATAATTATATATATCATTTTAATAAAAATATCAAAATAATACCCGAGCTTAAACAAGCCTAGCTTAAACGAGCCTAAACGAGCCGAGACCGAGTTTCATAAATATTAAACGAGCCGAGCTCGAGCTCAACATCATAAGCTCTAAACGAGCCGAGCTCGAGCTCGAGCTTAAAAAGTCCTAAACGAGCCCGGCTCGACAAGTGTCTGGCTCTGCTCGGCTCGTTTACATCTCTAATCTCTTTTCCCTCTTTTCTTTCCCTTCACCTTGCACTTTTATTTCCTCCCCTTTCGTTCGTTAAAAAAACTAGAAAACAGAGCGCCAGAGTTATTTTCTAGAGTTAATTATATAAATAGTCCCTGTGGTTGTTACGAAATTTCACTTGTAGTCCTTTAACTTTAAAAATTACGAAAATAGTCACTGTAGTTGTTATTTTGTTTCACTTTTAGTCCTTTACACTAATTGATATTAACTTTAACCGTTAATCTAGTGGCATTTCCGTCATTTCCATCCTCATCCTCATTTCCAAACAAGCTTTATCTATTTTTTTATCACCCAATTAGTTTCTCTCTTACTAAAACTCACACACTCTCTCTCTCTTATCTCTAGAAAATTCGACCTCTCCAACCCCTCTCAATCAATGAATCCAAGAACAGTCCATGCCTCAATCGATGAATACAATAACATGTTAAATAAATTTTTAACATAAACTCAAACATCACGAGCTTTGAGTTGTGTTCTTTGAACACAAAGTTGGTTCTTGTTCATCAATTTGAAGCATGTAAACCCTAAAATCTGTTGAGTATAAAGGTCTAAAAGTAAAACAAAATAACAAGCACAGTGACTATTTTTATAATTTTTAAAGTTAAAGTACTAAAAATAAAATTTCGTGATAACTATATGGACCATTTATGTAATTAACTCTATTTTCTACTGTTACATTCGGTTTTTGGAAAAAATTGGGGTGGGCCTCGGGGAAAAGCAAAGTTGGATCGGATTAAATAATTGTATCCTTTTTAGTTCACCTTTGGAATTATGTCCACTTTGATTCCTTTAATGGGTTGCTACTTTAAGTAATCAAGGATGGACAAATTTTCATTGGTTAAGACGATTAATAAGATAACAGAGATCATTTTTTTCTCTAGATTAATGCTCAGATTTGAGGTCCGACTTTTGGGTGGACTTTTATGTTTTACAATTTGCATGCTCATATAAAGTTTCCTCCTTGGGCCGTTGAAAAGTCTAATTTGTGGATGAGGTTGGCTCTGATAGGGTGTAAATGAGTCAAATCGAACTCGAGACCTTTATGTTAAGCTGGAGCTTGGCTTGATAGCTCTACGAGCTTTCATAGTTAAAACTCGACCTTGACTCGGCAAGGTATATTATTAGCCCGAGTTCGGCTCTGAAAGCTCGAAATAATATAAAAAAATTTAATTCATAAACCAAATTAATCATATTATAGATAAAATTCAAAATTAATGATTTTTAGTAATTACTTTTAATAAATAGTACGTTATAAAATGTAAATTTATTTCAATAAGTACTTATATCTAAAGTATTTAAATTTTAGACCCTCATGTATACACATTACACATACAAATATACATATATTATACAAAGCTCGATAAGAACCCGAGCCGAGCTCTTTGACGCTCGAGCTCGACTCATTATATAATTTGAGCTTGTTTTTTGAACTCGAACTTGAGCTTGATAAAGCTCGCAAGTCGGTCACCAACAGCGGACGATGATCGGCGGTGGTGGCAACGACGAACGTGACGGCGATCGGCGGTTGATGACCATGTTCGGTGGCGACGGTGCTCTTCGATGGTCATTGGTTGGTGATAGCGAGGGTTGGCACTTGGTGGCCTCAGTCGATGGCAGTGAAGGTTGGCACTAGGTGGCGGCGTCGGAGGCAGTGATGGTCGGTGGTTGGTGGTGGCAGTCGGCGGTAGGTGGCAGTGTGCGGCGGCAATGATGGTCATTGGTTGGTGACGGCGAGGGTTGGTGGTTGGTGGCTGCGGTCTACAGCAGCAACGGTCGGCGGTTGGTGGCAGCAGGGGTCGACGGTCGGTGTTGGCGCTCAGCGACGCTCGTCGACGAAAACCGGTGAAATAGTTGATTGAGATATGTGATAAGTTAGATTAGGTTTAAAATATGGGTAACATAGTCCTTTTGTCTCTTTCCATAAGAAATTGAATGTAATTCCATCACTATATGTGATGGAATGAGCATTCCGTGATTTAGAGAATTTTTAATTCCGTGGAATATCATTTCGAACAACTTTTATTTACTAAACAGGATATAGGAACGAAATGTTTTTCCATTCCTTCGAATTCATAGGATTCTTACGAAACAAACGTGACTTTAGAGTAATTCTCTATTTACTTCCGATTTTGGAAAGTACGTGGTGTGTCTCCAATTTTCTCTCGGTTGGCTCTCAGACATAGGTAGGAAGGTAACTGTTGTGTGTTTGGTATTATGATATGGGTGGGTGGAAAATTATAGTAGGGTTGAGAAATAAGGGGGACAGGGTAGATATAAGGATGTTAAAGTGTTAAACCAGTAATCTGCTTTTATGTTTTACATACATAAAGTCTCCTCCTTCTAGAAAATTGGGCTGTTGAAAAGTCTAGTTTTGGATGAGGTTGGGTCTTATACTATTGAGATGCTTACACTCCATTGCTGGGCTGCTGGCATTTGGTGATCCAAGAGCTAAGTTGGAATGTATACAGTAGATTGGTGAGGGAGGTTCAAATAAAAATGAGAAATTAAATGAGAATGAGAGACTCAATGTCAGCCGTCTAATTTCCCCTCCTTCAATTCCATTATCCACCCATGAATTCATCACATGCACTTTGCCACATTCTATCCCCACGCTCTCCATCCATGATTCACTTACAAAATGAACGGCTGAGATTGAGTCTCTCATTCTCATTTAATTTACCATTCTCATTTGAACCTTCCCGTTGATGGGGGTCATTGTCCTTTGTTTGGCAAGCAATTTAATGTGGGCAGAGTTCAAATATATGCAAACAGTACCTCTATGTAATTCCATGGTGAAAATGAGATGGGGAATCTCATTTATTTCTGTGTGGTTCAAGATTCAACTTCTTCTTTGATTTTGTTTATAGGTTGGGTATTGGGATATCAGTTTACAGGGCTTAGTATTTTGTTTAAATTTTAGCTTTGTACTTGGATTATTAAGGTATGACTTTTTGTATCTTCGTGTCTCTGTTTTTAAGACTTTCATTTTATTAATTAAATATAATATAATTTGCTTTCCAAATTATAAAAAATTATTCTACTAAATAAACAACCATAACAGTTCAATATATACACAATTTCTAAAAAAACTGTTGGACAAATAATTTGGATTTAACTTTAATTATATAGCACGTTTTATGTGCATACTTTATAATTTGAGATATATAGATAAAACAATAGGCGTGATCATGACGCCTATATATGGCTTTCACGATGTTAAATACTGTTCTTTGTCCTTATATATCACTATCATTATTGATAATTTACTCATTACAAAAAAAAGATTTATTTAATTTAATATATAATATATAAAACAATTAAGATGTTTTAAAATGCATTAAAAAACACAATGATGCTTTTGATGGCTTGAATGAACAAGTTATATATGGTTACTACCTCTCCCTAATGTGTGATGGCTGGCTAATAAATATTTGAAAGTAACTTAAATTCTTATAATATGGAACTATATATATCATTTAATAACCGAAATTTAAACTAACATATTTTACACTTTGTATTATAACTATTTATACTTTCTATTCTATGTTTGACCAAATAAGTCCAATGTTAAATTTATTTTTCTTCCCTTTTAGTTCATTTATTATACATATATTTATTAAAATCATCAAAGAATTAAAAATTGATTGCACTCAATCAAGGAACAACAATAAACAATCTCTAAGAATGGACGGAGTGGGTGGAGGTGGGAAGGGTGATCGAGGAGCACCTGAGGGTGAGAAGTAGGGAGTTTAGTAAAAGGACTATCTCTCCCTCCCTTTTATTTTTTAATTGAATAATGGGAATTAGATGAGTTTCGGAACTTGCTCTAATGTGATGTAATTACTATGAAACTAAGTGATGAGAAAAAACTGACATGACGGTCTATTAAAGAGTGAGTCAGTGAGGATTGATACCACTCTAACCACCAACCCGGTAGCTAGTCTACCAACAAAGTGCAAGGAAGCTCAAAATGGCTCTAAAGGTGCAAGGAGAGGGAGAGAGTTTCTACAGAGAATCAAAGGCACAATTAATGTAGTAGTTCTAGTTTGATAAATGGGCCCCTGAATTGTAATCTCTAGTAATTATTTTTATATCTTAAGCTAAGAGATGAGTCCTAAGCTCATTAAGGTATGATTAGCTGTAATTATATGGGAACTATTGTATATTTTATGTTATTTTTGTGGGTGCTTAATTAAGTTTTGGTACAAGTGATTAAAAGGCTATGGCAGATGTTAATGGTATACGTTATTACGTTCATGGTAGTATGGTACAAGTGCTATATGCATACTTGGGTTTTAAATTGAGTAAATAGCAAGAATTCAAGGTACATAATGCTAGCTTAAGAGTTTATACACTTATTTGACTTTGATTTATCATTTAGCAAGCTCTAGACACTTGTGTGAATGCTGCCAAAATAGTTTGAGGGAAAGAGATTGATGAATCTATCTTTACTAGAGTGCTGATGCATGTGAGATTTGATCCCTTTTTGTGGTGGCTAGGCTTGGTTTCTTGCAATTTGGGAGTTTGATTTGTTTATTTGGGCTGAAAAAGATTGGATATCATCATACCAAGTAAGTTCTAATCCAATTTTAAGGTTTGCTTGTCACAATCATAATAAAATCTAAGTGCATGTAAGATTTTAGGGTTTTGGATTAAAATGGGTCAAAAAAACAAGTTTGTTTTTTACCCGTTTTCTAACGAAATTTAAACTTTTTGTAAAACATTTTTACCCAAAAAATCAAGTAATAGATTATATACCAAACTATCTACTTATTTAAAATCAAGTAATAGATTATTTAAAATTCAACATAATTTACAACACGTTTATCCAAGTAAACATAACATACATCCCAAAATGTTAAAAGACAAATTTTCAGTCAAGAGATATTGACTTTCAACGAAGACCATTTGCTAAAAGTCTAAGGATATAACTTTTATTTTTTTCCCACGAAAACAATGGCGGGATCTTTTCCCACCTAAAAAAGTCTAAGGATATAATTTTTATTTTGTCGCCGCAAAAAGTATTAAATATATTATTAATTCTAAAAAATAATTAAATTAATTTCGCCGCTAAAAGGCACATGTCGCCGCAAAAAGTATTAAAAATATTATTAATTATTAAAAAATAATATAATACATGTCGCCGCAAAAAAATAAAATGTCGCCACAAATAGTGTACACGTGGCAAGATCTTGGACCGGTAAGTGTTGCCACTAATAATTAAAAATGTCGTAGCAAATAAGTTTTTGGGACAAGTTTTTTGCGGCGACATGTCGTCTCAAAAGAGCAATTGCGGCGACATTTTGCTTTTTTAAGACGATATTTTTCACCCCTAAAAGTCTTTTTTTTTTTTTGTAGTGTCTTTCACCAATAGATTTACACTCTTACACAGTTTTAAGCATTTAAAACAACTTCTAAACATAAGAAATAGTCACAATTTGATACCAGGTATCAACAAACCATCAATAAATTAACTAAGCAAAATTTCATTTAATAAAACCAATTTATCAACAAGTCCATCAATCATCCAACAAGACATCAACTAACAGCTAACTAATGAGAATCTAGAAATGTAGAATGTCATAAACAAAAAATATTAACAATCAGCCTTAATTGTTAAAAGTCTTAAACAACAAACTAATCCAATTCATTTTTATTAATCTTCAATTCAGTTAGATCAAATAGTTAAAAGTAGACTCACCAATCATTATTTGTGGTTGCACTCGAAATTTGAGAGGTTACACAATTTCTAGCATGAGTAACACCTATATAAAATGCAATAAAATATAAGTATACGTGTTAAAAATTAACCGATCGTCTATACACAGGAGTCCTAAGATTTTATTAGTCGAGTATTCTCCTATTTATATTAGGATATGTTTTAAGTATCATTATTTCAATTAGGAAAACTGCATAAATAATTAAATATGCAACTATCTTTTTAATTTTCCAATTTGTGCTATTTTTTTATTTTCTCTAACTGGGTATACAAATTATGCATTTTAGTTCAACAAGTGCAACATATTACTTTTATTGAACCTTCTGAAATATGATTTGTCACATGTTTAATTGTATTGTTGAACCAAATTACAAAGTTCATTTACCAGACTGAAAGATAACCAAAATACAAATTACATAAATTGGAAAACAAAACAACAAAAAGTTTCATAAATATGAAAAAGTTTCTTTTCAATAAGTAGAATACATAGATTACTATCATCTTATTGGATTTCAAACTTTCCCAATGATGTTTCCAAGCTGGTTCCCTTAAGATAGTACATTTTTTTTTTGTAAGACAAAATAAATCTTATTAAATGCGTTTTAAAGATTGAGACAAATAGATACAAAAGACCCTTAGAATAATACTTCTACCTCGATCACAGTATATGGAACTGGATCATAACTTGAGTGATGTTGATCGGTATCTTTTCCTAGCTCGAAAATCGCAAATTAAAGCAAGTAAAAGTAAAGAGGCAAAAGGGCATGGATGGTACTGAGGGAGGGTCTTACAAAAAAAAAATGTCAACGAAAATGAAGGGAGCTTGAAAAGGCAAAACAAGCTTTAGAAATATCATCCCCAAAGCTATTCTCAAAGTTCTCAAGACATTATGAGGAATTATTATGAATATTGTCGGCAGCATTACTATAATGCTTAAAAAGTTACTATTTTAATTTTCTTATAAAACTTACAAATGTTTAAATTTTAATTAAAAAAACCTTTTAACTAATAATCAATAAATTAAAATATTCTTTGATAAGTTGAAAGATAAAAGAAGCTTCCACATCACAAATACGTATTATATGTAACCAATTTAAAATATCTTGATACTTGTTTTCTTGACAGTTCTAAGTTTTATATATGTTAATTCAACGTGGAAACTAAGAATTCAAAATTTGACTTTTAGGTTAAAATCGTATTTAAATTTGTTTTTAGGTGTTAGTTTTTGAGGTTTCAACTTAAAACCAACTGACTATGAGTAAAGTAGTTCGAGACTCTTATTAAGTACATTACAAGGTCAATTTTCATTCGGTGTTGGACATTACTCAGCACGCATCTCACGTGTGGTGTTCTTTTTTTTTCGTGCTAACGCGTGGATATTTATGGGTTACATGGAGTCCTTATAGCCTTTGACCAACCACGGGTAAACCCTGCGCCAATACCAATTAGTTTGTGGGGTTCCAAATCAAAACTAATTAATTACAAGCGGAGTAGTTCATGACCCTTATTAAACAAATTACAAAGTTACTTTTCGTTTAATATAAGATATTACTCAACATTAAGTTTCGTTTGATTTTATTGAAAATTGGTGGAATTCATTTCGTTTGTGATTTTACTTCAAGTCATTTTGATCTTGGGGAAAAATTAAAACCCCGACCCGATAAATATCCTAATTTTGGCCTCAAGTGATTTTTTTCCCGTCTGATGTTTGTTATTCAAACATATATACAATCTAAATCAATATTTCTATTTACTATTTAATAATTTAGAATTCGAATTTAATATTTCGTATTTATATTTAATTTCTTGTAATATTATTCAATATTTAGTATAATACTAATATTTTATTTTTTAATAGTTAGTTCCAAATATTCCAAATTAATATTTAGTATTTTCATTTCATAAACAGTTTAAAATTTTATTTTTTATATTCAATACTTAATATTATTTGTTTGTAATACATGTGTTTAATGTTCTTATTTAATTGCTTAACTCTAACATATTAAAAATCAAATTAATATTTAATATTTTAATTTAACGTTATACATATCTTTTGTACTTAATATCTCATACATTTTATGTTTAATCTTTAATATTCTAACTTACAGTTTAATTTTCTAATTCAATGTTTATAATTTTAGTTTTGTACTTTGTGTTTAGTTGTGTTATGTTTGAATTATTAATGCTATTGTGTTATGTATCATAATGTTATGATAGATTAAATGTGATTGAAACATTCTTTATGTTATCAAGTTATTTTATTTTTTTTAACAACAAAATGTGTGAAAGGATGTCAAATCTTATTATTTAAATTTTTAAAGGATTTTTATATCCCTTATTATTTCAAATTCAAAAACCAAACTACCCTAATTGTACTATATATCTTTTTAGGGAGAGTAGAGGAGTACTTTTTGCTCATCTCATATCAAAGGGTTAATTTGATTGAAAATGAGATAATTTAACAATTGAGTAGAGAGAACATTGATCATGTCAACAATTATTAAAGATGTTATGTAATTTGATTAAGAAAAAAAAAGAAATAACTAAGTTATGATTACAAAAGAATAAAATGTCAACTTTAAAAGTTGTTCCACCTCCTAAAAAGTAAATTTTATTAATGTTCTTAAAGAAAGCAAGATAATTCCACAACTTGATCGACACCTTTTTAATCTCCCAAAATGTCACGTTTTTAAATATCAATGTAATATTCATAGAATGTTCTTTTCTTTTTTTCTCTTTCTTTTCAAGTTTTTACGCTTGCGCTTAGTCAGTTGTACAATTACTAGAAGTTTGTCTTGTTTTTGTATTAACTTATAAAAATAAATTTTCGTTGCGATATAAAGGTTCGATCTATCAAATATAAATAGATCGAACGTCGTGATTATCAAATATTTAAATAAATTCATCATCTCACAATGAATAATTAGATTCCCGGCTTATTTGGTGTATTAAAACATAGCTCGACTTTCTTGAAAAACCTACGAAAACTAGAAACTAATGTCATGTAAAAAATATAGTATTATGCATTGGTAAATCTTATATACCACTTCACATAGTTTTTCACGTAATATTATTTGGTCATGTTGGATTTAGGGTACGTACAAGAGAACATATCTTGTGAAACTGGTTATACAATATCTCTGATCAGATGGCCATGCATATGATCATTGGCTTTCCACTCCACCCATGTTTATAGGCTTTCCTTTTATGGGTTAAATCATTAATTTAATTAGGTATATATCCTTGGAAATTTAAAGTGTTTTTAACTCCATCTTCGACTACCTCCCTCGTAATACTCGATTCAACTCGACTCGTTTACATTTATATTTTCGTTCTACAACTTCAAATCAGTATAAATAAAATAAAATAAAAACAAGATATTAGATAAGCTCGAATTTTAAATTTCTGTATTTATAAACAGGTAAAAAAACATTCATTTTAGATATGCATATGGTTTTCCAATATGAATGTTCTTAATTTGTATAAAAATCTTAAGTAATATTGACTTGTTTGTCTTCCTTTGTGTGTGTGTGTGTGAAGATTTGCATTCAAATTTACAGCTAAGTTAACTTAACGTATTAATATAGATCATGCAAATTATTAGCTAGTGTACGTGTATATATGATTGATGAAAAGTGTATGGTGTACACCTTTGATCATGGATGAACAGCAGGGTGTATATTAATCAGTAAATAATTAATGAGATATATTAATTATATATATATATATATATAGGAATTAATATATTAAGTTGCCGGTGTGGGGTTTTCGAGTTAGTTGATAATGAATGAAATGGTTAAGTACTTAAGGATATGTGTTTCTTGTTGAAGCTAGATCAGTCGTATGGTTTTTATTTTTTTAATGGATAAATTGTAACATTAAACTTGCTTTTTTTTATAACGATCCAAGAAGAGTGACAATGAAGCTGCTTATTTAGTCATAAACGTCCAAAAATAAAACCAATCATTTCATGACATATATATTTTTTATTGTCTTATCGTTAAATTACGACCACCAGCTCCATATGCTTGCTTTTTAATTATATATTTTTATTTATTTATTTATTGTGTTTCGGTGTGCTAATTATTAAAGAATTTTTATATATTCAACTCAGTATTTATCAATTTCTCACAAGTATGATTTTTTTTTGTGTGTGTGATTCAAAAATCTAGAGAAAAATGCGTCAACCTCTATGACTTTAATTTATGTTTTTAGTTTTAACGAATAATTTTTAGTTTTGCTCAAAAGTTGTGCATCATATATATATACACACTAGCATAATACCCGCGTAATGCGGCGGCAACGAATAGTTTCTAGTCGTTAACATGTCCGTTTTCAAGACGTAGAGAGTATAGTATTTATGCAATACGGTGACAACGAATAATTTTTATTTGATGACATGTCTATTTTCTTTATCTTTTTTCCATTTCCTTTACTCCCTCATGCGAGCCCTAAGCCGCGCGCCATGAGGGAGTAAATCCTCCTCCATTGTTTCCGGAAACCCCCACAATAAGGCTCGAACTTAAGAACTCACAGTAGAGTAAAACCCTTCATATCACTAAGACAAGTCCTTAATCTAAAACAACCTTTAAACAGAAACCAGTGTTTAATTAAAACCTGGTTTAACGAGGTTGTTACATTGCAGTCAACTACGTACAAAGAGTGTGGATCTTGCTGTTTAGAAAAAAGTTCACATCCACGCAAGAAGCGGCAAAGAAAGCTATTGAACGGTATGCTTAAACAACATTGACATAGACTGCATAAGCAAATACGAGCATAGTCTTCGTGAAGAATAAGAAAAATTATGTATGCTTGCATCATATTATACAATACGATATTGAAAGACGAAAGTCATGCAATTTCTAGTTTCAGTTCAAACGACATTCTACCGTATGATATTGTGAAGAACAACTAACTGCAAACGCTCAAGAAGTTTGTAACATGAAGACTCATAATAACTTTCGGTAGGATTTGGTCGAATATATTTCACATATTTAAACTTCCCTAGAACATAGATGATTAGTTTTCTGGATTTTATTATTATTTATATGATGTAGTTTTAAAAATTTTAGATTTTTATTTTGTAATTTAGGTTTTTATTAATGTTAGAAATTTTTTATTTTTATGATTAGTCTTCAGTTATATTTAAACTATTTATAAATTATTTCATTTAGTTTCATAATTATTTTAAAAAAATAATAAAAAAGTGGGAAAGATTGGGAAATGAACGAAAAGGTAAAACTAAGTTTGTAGAGAAAAGAAGGGAAATAATGTGTCGCTTATGTAACAAGAGGGAAAGAAAATGAAATAGAGAGGCAATATTGATGGTCTTAGGCTAAAAAATATTGAGTAAACTATTTTATTTTAAGTTTTCATGTTTTGATTATTAGTGTACTAATTATTGTAGTATCAATGAATTTCGCGTGTATACTTTGCTACCTGCAAGCTTGTCTCTAACTTAGAGACTCATTAATGAAATATTAATCTTTTGTCTTTAAAAAAATTATTAAAAAGCTATTTTTTATTTGATTATTGGTATAGTAATTATGGTAGTTGTTATGATCGTAACCAGAGAACCGACTAGGTGGATCATCATTAAAGAGCGAGAATTGATTTTCTAAAAATACCTCTCATTAATGCGTTATTAATGAGTTGTCATTTTTATTAGTCATTGATTTTTTTTAATCAAAAGCTAAGATTGGTCATCGCGGTACTTGTAATAAAAATAGTTCTTAAATGAACTCTCCCCTATATATACACACACACACATATAAGGGAGGATTCATTTGAGAACCGTTCTTATTGTGAGTATCGTGTGAATCAATTTTGACCCTTAATTAAAATAAATGAATGGCTAATAATTTTGGCAGCTCATTAATGACTTATGACTAACTCATTAATGGCTCATAAATGAGAGAAATTTTAGGAAAATTAAGTCAACCTAATAACGACTCATCCACCCATACGTAATTCACGCTTCGGTAAATATATAAATGACCAAAATATCTATATTAATAAGCATTAATAGTGATTACAAATGGTACTTGTAATACTCGCACTAAGAACGGTTCTCAAATAAAATTCTCCACACACACACACACACACACACACACACACACACACACACATATATATATATATATATATATATATATATATA
>JAUEJL010103658.1:0-13042 GCA_032274825.1 Drosophyllum lusitanicum | reverse complement strand
TTTCTAATTATTTTTACTATACGTGTTAGTACTCCTTAAAGCTATATAAGTTTAAATTTGACTTATATCATCCCCGTATTGACACATGGGTCGCTTAGCTAGTTTCCTTTAAAAGAATTAAATTATACATCTTTAATTGTGGTACTCTATATATGATGGTGGGCCAAAAACACGTGGGAGTACCAGATTGGTGTCGGTCCAAGGAGACATTGTTTTCATATGTTTGGATGGGGTATATGTATGTATGTATGTATGATGATGCGGTGGGTCTGAGTTGAACGTACGTGGGGTCCCCTTCAATCGTCTATCTCCTTATTCGGGGACATGAGATTTGTTTGTGAGAAGTAGTATCTATATATAAGCCTGCAATGGTATCGGATACTAGTCAATTTTGTTTTCGTAGTGTAAATTTTAATTTTTTTGAGGTGGTGTTATTATTGCGTAGTGTAAATTTTGATTTTTTCGATGCGGTGCTAACACCCATTTCAGATCACGGGTCATATAAAGAAAAGATCATTTGAGAACTAATTTTATTGTGAGTACTGCGAGAATCAATCATAGTCGTCAAATTCCTGATCCTTTAATTTAATTGCCCACCCATGAATTATCACATGCACTCTTCCACACTATATCCACCTATGTTCTTCATTCATAAATTCCACTTATCAATTGAATGGTCAAGATTGGTTCTCGCGATTCTTATAATAATAATGGTTCTCAAATAAGCCCTACTAATATGACATCTATCCTTGCCTTAATACCCCCGTTCATATCACTCCTAGAGTACCACTTTAGACGTGGTCACACCCTAAACATGTGAACCGATTACTAGTACATCATGGTACAAATGGATAATGTGCTTTTCAATAGAATTTTTTTATGCAATTTATAAAATTTTAAGTTTAAATTAAATTGAGTTCTAATAGTATGAAGTGATTTGGTATTTTTATTTTTTAATTTAGTTTTTAAGATTACCTTGAACTTATTCGAAATTTCAAACTCTAAAATTCGGATCATGAATATTTTAAAAATATCATTATTTGACTCAAAATATAGTATGTATGTATTTGAAGAAACTCAAACGAGAACCAACTTTTTTACGCAATATCTAAACAAAGTAATTGATAATTATTCTATTTTATTTCGATTATAATATTATATGGTACATTTAAACTACTATAGATGTTTTTTAATAGACAACTACTTTTTATTTGATTTTTAATATGTATTTAGTATTAGTATTAGTTTCTTTGAAGATTATTTAAAACTTTCTTTTGAAAAAGATATAATGGAGAAAATAAGAATTCAAATTTGCTTTTAAAATTTTTTAAAAAAATGAGATGTAACTAGCTAACCAATTACCCATCGGTTACAATAGTAGGTTTTAAAAAGTTGTTGTATTATTCAAAAAAAATATAAATCATTGTATATAATAATAATTAAAACAAAATTTATTGTATATGACTGCTTATTTCCCTTTATTTCTCATATTAATCTTGTAATAATTACATTAATATTATATATATATATATATTTATTTATTTATTTATATTTAATGTTTTTAGATTTTACTAGCAAATTATTGTTAGAAGTAGAATAGTTTGTTACGATATTTTTCAATACATGGTATGTACCTTATATCAACAAATAATTTTCTTTACTTATTAACAAATTATTAGGTTACTCACAAGATTCGCATAATCAGTATGGTTGTGTATGATGTTCATTCTCATAATGAGAGATAAATTCGTAATATTTGTATCTTGGGTTAAACTTATTAATACCAATTGAAATATGTTCGATCTATTTTCCTGTATTTGATTTTTATTTATAACTATATGTTTTAAAATAAGATTTTAAAATTTTATGACACTCTTTTCTAAAGTTTATATATATAAGATACAATATTAACTATATAGATTTATTTTTGAAGTACCCGAACGATTTAAACGATTCACACGTGGTCACACCCCAAACATGTGAAATTAGTACATCATGGTACAATGTATAATGTGTTTTAGATATGTTTTTAAATAAACCGAATTCTAATAATATTAGATTAGATGATTCGGTCTTTTTGGCTTTTAAAACGAATTTAATTTGAGTCAAATTTTCAATTAATTTTTTAATCGGATTTCGAATATCTTAAAATTATCACCATCCATTTCTTCTTCTACAAATATAAAAATATAAGAAATTTTATGTTTTAAAAACACAACACCATAGTCTATGTTTTTATAGCTTTTCAATTAAGAAGTCAAAGAATCAAAATCTAATATCCTATCTAAGATACATGTTGTGCATGCATGATAAACTTTAGTGTTGTATAAATCACATTCTAATCATATGCCTCAAGTTTTAAGTACATATCTAGTTTAGGTTCTACCAAATTCATCTAAAAATATATAAATCTTATCAAAAACGCATTTAATATTCCATCTATCAATGAAGAAAAGTAGTTAACCCATCAGCTAGCTAAAGTTTTTTTTTTTGAACAACAGTAGCAAATTTTATTTAATAATTAAAAAAAAGAGGAACTAGCAAGAAGCTAGAAACCAACAAGCAACAACTTACATCATAATTAAAATTCAGAACTTGGATTAAAGCACCAATTTTTCCAATCTAATAATTTTTTCCTACCACTCCTCGAGCTAGCTAAATTTAGATAGCAAAGTAAGATGGTAATTTATATTTTGATAATTTTACAATATAATCATTAGATATTTAAATTCTCATGAGATTTTGGCCACTACCTATTAAATATCTAATTTAACAACCCCCTCTTGTTCCTACTTCTCTTATTTCTTTTCTCATTTTAAAATTTTAAATTTGATAACAATAAAGCAAAACTTGTATTAATTTAAGAGATTTTTAAAAAGAATAAAAACGTATTGTATTGAAAATTTGAAAGTTGGATTTCTAAGAAGACAAGATACTTCAAAACCTAATCAAACTTATATTTTTAGTATTATATGTATTCATCTACTAAACTTACATTTTACTATTTTAAAAAACTTACTGTTGTTTAATGTACGAGACAACTGATTCTTCAAGTTTCAAGGTTATTTTATTTTTTTGATTTATTGACAATACAAAAATATTGTTATTGTTCAACATGAAAATTTAGATATATCAAAAGCTATACGTTACACATAATACGAAAAATAAAACCTGAATCAACTTAAATCTAAACATCCTAAATGTTTAAATTTATTCACAAGCTTAAAGGAGAAAAAGATACTTTAGAGATAATAGAAAAAATTCATAATCGATTCGAATTTGAAGATCCTAAATGCTTAGATTTTTCACGTTTTATTTGAAGCATTTGGATGTTAGTTTGTATATTTTGTTCATACTGAAAACTCTTTCGTAACTTATAGATAGATTATAACTCGTTCTTTCCTCAAAGCGTTGTGCGTTGATAGCACCAATACAATTGTATTTGTCTTGTGGATACTTGTAAGTACTTTGCTAAAAAAAGAAACTTGCAAGCACATTTTCATTGTTAGGCATGTTTTTTTACTAGAATCGAAAACAAACAAAATTATGTTTACTAAAAATCCTGAATATATTAATATTTCTGATAAATAAAATTCTATTATCCATAAACAAAGGTGTTCATTACTTCGTTGTTCAAATTACCCGAGTGACGTTGAGCCTTTGGCTTAGATATACGCAACACAACCAATATAAACATGACCATTTTTATGGGTCTTCTGACTATTCATAATCGAAACACTCGTGGAACTAGAACTATTGATATCTCCTGTAAAAGGCAATTAAGTAATATTTAAATCGGAGATTTTAGACACGAAATATAAATCGGTAAAAAAAGATAGGGGAAATATAAAGTGAAAATACATATGAGATATTTAAATGCCTTGCATGTGATTCCAACGACCAAAAAGTAATAACTGTTTACTCTTAACCCTTTTTTAACCTTTATTATTAGTTATATAACCTCTACAAAAAGTTTGCATCTTAGCATACTCTTTTAACTAGAAACCTAACCTTTAGTGTAATTTTATAATAAACTTTGTGATTAAAAAGGGAGAAGAGAAAAGACAAACCAATCATATTTGGGTTATGTGCATATATGTCCACTAGTCTCACTAATTACATAATTAATCTATCTAATTAACTAATAAATTAATAAGTATACAATTATTAAGATTCTCTCTTCTTTGAATCTTCACATTCTAGCATTGCTAGGTTCTGTTTTGATTGTCAACTATGATAAATATAGAAATTTCAATCTTATGAATATGTATTATAACAATGTTTTATTTGTCTTCACTTACAAACCGACATAAGATGAGTTACAAGAGACGATTTAAGTTTATTTTCTAACACTTTCAAACAACAAATGCTTATTGTCTTGAAATTTGTTTAAAATCTCACCTTAAAAGGAGAATGAAGATGGTCAACAATCACCGTGCACAAGTCAAAAATTGGTAACAAGGTTAAATAGTCATATATGTATACTATCCGATCACTATAGTGATTCCTTTTGTATCAACATTTTTATAAAAAAACTTACCACAACTGTGAACTGTCTATGAACACATATGCACATGTATCAATGTATGTGTGTGTTTGAACTCGAAATGAAAACAATGACGAATTTAATGAGTTTTTATGTTGAGAAAACTTTAATGAAACACATGTTACATGTACATTGTCTAAATATCATTGTATACAATCGTTTATTATTTTACTTTTTAAATGTAATAATCTTTATTAAAACTTATTATTATATACTATATGACTTGGTATATATAAAAGAAACCATGGTCTGTTCATCAACCTGCACCTTTCTATTGTTATTAATATTACTATTCTTGGTATTATTAGTGTATGATATTCTTTTTGAAACGCAATTCATTAAACATTCACAATAATAATTATACATAATAATAGACCGTTAATGTCGATACAACTTTCTATATAGAATATGGATTAAAAGTTTTTTTATGTTGTGGTCAAAACACGAGAGTAAAACTATAAAAATGGATTCGGTTTTGACTCAATATAAAGATCTCAATCCATAGAATATATGTATAACTATGAAATTTACAATTTTTTTTATAAATATGAAATTAAAAAGTACCAAATAACAAACTTAAATGGTGTTTTGACCCTTTTCCAAACTGGTAATATAAATTTTAAATTACGTCAAATCAATTTCCTAAAAAATAAAATAAAAAACATTTATATTATATAGTTATCATTTACATTTATATGTTATGGATGATAAAGTTGTTGAAGGACCACTAATGACTTAAGGACAGATAATGATGACCCTATACCAGGTTGTATTCAAGGGAAAGAAACAGTAAATGGGCTAACACAAAACTAGTCACAAAAAACAATTACGTGGATCGTTTGTTTCATATGTTCATTGTTAATTTGTTATTTATTAAAAGATAATATAATATTTGTGTTGCGTTCAGGTTCACGGGCTACAGGTTGATGGTTGACAGGTCATGACACAAACATAGTCTGTTTTATTATTCCTGTCAGAATATGTGACACGAAATCGTATAAATATACATCTTCACGAGTCATCTGTGGGTTGACAGGTTGTTCAAGAGCTGATTAGTTATAAATAGGTTGGTGTCTTGGTGAGTCAACATGTCTAGTTTTACTAATTTGACAAAATACATAATTCAAATGCAAAATACCAAATAAAATGCAACTCTACCTAGATAGTCAAATTCAAATGCAAATATTGATGATTCGATGATGTCTAGTCTTGATGGTCTCAAAACCATGAAAGAACAAAAGGAAGTCGGTGGATTTGATTTTATTATGGTCATGAGGATTAAGAGAAATTCCCAATAGCCAAATAGGCAACATGAAAAATAAAGAGCTAAATGGAAAAATGATCAAAAAATATATACGGGTATGTTGGTGAATCAACCGGCAAACCCCCTAACCAACATGAGCACGACTCATTTATTTATACGGGTTGACGGGTTAACTGAGCACGACGCATTTATTTGTGACATGTTAGTAATTGCCACCCTAATTCTCGTAATCCTAATACTTAAAACCTGGGCTAAAAATACCGATATATGAGCAATTATTTTATCATGATATACAATTATTATTGAAAACAGTACATTGTCATCCCAAGGTAATGGTTTAAAGTTCAAGCCTTAATCTTGAAGGACTCGTGAAAGAAAAAGAAAATTATTTGCCGAAACAAAACCACAAATTGCAAAAGAATAAATTAACAGAAGTGGGAACTTAAGCATGTTACAATAATGATGAGAAGTGGAATCCTGGGATTATAAAATTCTGTGAATGCTTAGTAGCATGTGACGATGGTAATGACGTTTATGAAACCTTAAAAAAACAGTGTTTAAGGTTTTTTTTTAACTTTTACAGATATGATAATCACTAAAGTTGCTTCACTTTGGAGTTTGGACTTGTAATTGGGGCAGTACCATTCTTTGCTGCCTAACCATTAAGCACTTAAACATCGACTCACTGGTTTTACGGTCGATTCTTAGGATTCTGACATTTATTAAGTATATTACAAAGTCATTTTTCATGCTAATTTCATGAAGCACACCCATTGTTTGATATGATGTTTATAACATTAGTTTATTAATGATAGAAGTTGATAGAACCAAGATTAAAAGTTGTTTAAATGTATGATAAATTATGTTTAATTGAGAAACTATAACAGAAGAATAACACAAATGTGGAAAGAAAACCATGACAACAAAAGAGGATGGATGATTTATTGAACGATGGATCTCTAATTACATCCAAGACATAAATTGGGAAAATAGTCTTACACTAAAACTCAGTTATAAAATGGTCATTATACATGTCATATTCGCTCAAATAACCGCAATCGTTCATCTGATCTTAAAACCCGAAGTTTTGTGTAGAAATGGGCCAGTGTGGATGAAACCTCGCTCATGGCTTGAAAGGAGCAAAAGCAACTACCGAATTATGCCCACCAAATCCGAACGAGTTAGAAATTGCTGTAGTACAACAACATCCGAACAAAATCAGTCAAACCATTCTTTTCATAGATGAGTTGATTTTGGTTATATTTTGTTGCTAATGGATCATATGAGTAAAATAAATACTTTTAGCTCGAAATGTAAATGGGTCAAATGATCAAACACATAGAAAGTTGCCCCAAAATTTTCAATGCATATATCCTCCTAAATGATATTCAACAACTAGCTCCACATAAAAAAATATCAAAATTTAATATAAAAAGGTATTTCGGCATAACCCAACCAGAACCGAGTAACAGAAAATATGTGTTTTGAGCCGTTACCCAACAATGTTACTTTCATTTTGACACCTATAGTCTAGTATAATGTTACTTTCATTGCATTTAACACATACCAACGTTGACTTCATGTTGCTTCTTCACATTTGGGACGGTATCGATGTCAACTTGAGGCTCCAAGTTCTGCATTCACAAAGAAAACTATAAGAATCCCAACTGCCCAGAAACCACTTAATAATATTGGTAAACAGTCGGTCTTAGCCACTACATCTTGGTTAATCGTCGGGTGCAGCCAGCCAGTGTTGATTGCTTTTATGCACGCAATGGCTTCCAAGCCACCAGCAGCTCCAAGACCATGACCAATCATCGACTAAACCAAAAAGATTTCAATTTTAGCATTCACTAAATGATTTAAATAATCGAATCTCCAAGAAACATGATTATTGAAGTGGGTTTTGGTGTTATTGCCTTGGTTCCATTCATCTTTATCCCAGATGTATCCTTGAAGACTTTCTTGATGGCATTAACCTCAGCTAAGTCCCCAGCCAGGGTTGATGTTGCATGACAATTCACATAGTTCACCTAAGAGTGTGTGAGGATTGACCAATGTTATGTTATGTGTGACAATTTATGGATTGGGATCTCATGATTTTAATTACCTCTTCGGGAGAAATCCCCGAGTCTTCTAAACATTTAGTTATGCAAGATGAAACACCGAGGCCGTCTTTGCGAGGATCTGTCATGTGATGAGCATCACAAGTTATGCCTCCACCTAAGTACTCGGCTACTATATTAGCCCCACGTTTCATTGCATGCTCCAAGCTTTCCATTATCTGTCATGAACCAATATGTTACAATTTGTTTGACTTTCATAAGTCAAATTTGTGAACAGGCAATCCCAAGACCATGAGAGCAAGGCCCGAAGTCATATGATCTAAGAACTCGTGTTGGATCTTGGGCTTGGAACTGTACAACCCAAGACCCAAGATCATGGTCCCAGTCTGAGAACCAAATTCATACAATGGAGGGATTCAACCAAGATCTTGGGGTACCTATGCTACCAGAGGCCCAACCAATTCTTGCCACCTCCCAAGATCCCCTTCATTCCAATAATATGAATTCTTTTGGTAAAACATACTATCTTGACGTCTTTGTGAAATTAAAATTTTAAAAAGTAGATCAACCCTATTATAAAAAGTACGAATAAAGTAAAAACGAACAACATATATGAATATGTTGGTAAGAGAACTTCCCTATGAAATGTTTAAAAGCCGAAATTTGCATCATACATGACAAAATGGACAGGTCGGGTAACAAGTCAAAAGAAGTTGATTTATTATCAATAAAGTATGACAAAAATCAACCCTTTTTCACATAATTAGGATAAAATCGACCCCCCTCCCCCCGTTTTATTTTCTCCTCTTCTAATAAGCAGAATTATTTCAAATAATAAAAAGATGAAAGGGAATCGTAGTTTACCAAGACACCTGAACCTTCACCAATAACAAAACCATCACGATTTTGGTCCCAAGGCCGAGAAGCTCTATGGGGTTCATCATTTCTTTGTGAAAGTGCCCTACAAGCGATGAACCCACCAACCCCAGTGGCATTCACAGCAGCTTCGGTTCCACCAGCTACCATAATATCAGCATCTCCTCTTCTAATATGATTTGCAGCTGCAAAAAAACAATAGTTTGCGGTTGCACAAGCTGTTGAAATTGAGTAATTCGGACCCATTAAACCCGTGTCTATAGCCAACAACGCTGAACCCATGTTGGTAATGGAGTAAGGAATGAAGAATGGAGTGATTTTCTTGAATCCCTTTTGAATAAGCGCTTCCACTCCCGAGCTAAAAGCCTGTAAGCCTCCCATACCTGAACCGACTAAAACTCCGATCCGGGTTTTATCCATCTATTATAAGCAGTTAAAATATTAGATGTCAGTACATTGCAATATCGACCCAATTACTTATAAAGGCTTGACTCGGCTTATGTTTCATCTCTACTAGGTCAAAATATAAAAGCAATTTAAGTTAAAGGGAAACAGGTCAAATAGGTCACGTGCATGAAATGACGCACAAAGTCTGTTCAAAAAAGAAATAAGCACAAAGTAATTTCTAAATATATATTACCCTCCTAAATCACTTTACTGAAAAAACTTAGTTTATTATTGAAACATATATTTTCTATAATCATATTTGATGATTTGACATATAATGATATAAAAAAATTATAAAATTTGGACAATAAGCTTTTCTGGCCAACCTGACCTGGCCCATTTCGATCGGCACTAAAGAGTACTTGTTTTGACACAATTCCAATATTGAAGCACTACACAGCTCGCCCATTTCCACCTCTAATGGTACTGAAAATTCAGTTCTTTATTTTTTGACAATTTGGTTAAAAAGACTTACGGTTTCAAGAACTGGTTGGCCAAGATTGGCATCTTCCAGGGCTTTTTTGCCAGCAACCAAACAGTACCTCCAACAGTCATCAAGACGGCGGTCATTTTTACCATCAATGTAGCCTACTGATGAAAAATCACGAATCTGACCAGCAAAACGAACGGTAAAAGTGGAAGCATCAAAACTGTCTATTAGAGAGATCCCACTCTGACCTTCTAGAAGTTTGTCATAGAATGTGTTCACATCATTGCCAAAAACAGAAACAAGGCCCATTCCGGTAATCACTACCCTTTTCTTTGGGTCTGTTTCTCGTTTGGGAGCGGAAACAGTTGGTGAAGCCATGGCCTTGATTGCTCTAGATTTTGAGGCTGCAAATTGGCAAAAATTATACATTTAAGTCAGAAATATTCTGCTTGACACAACTAGTAAAGTTACTTCTTTAGGGCACCATTCAGATATCTTTGTTTCTTTCACTTGTGAAAAACTATCAAAGAAAACATGAAAATCTTTCATTTATTCTTAAATCATACGGCAAATAACAAAATAACTAACAAGGGCATGTAATAAGGTTTAAACTCACAACCTTTACTTGAAGGGGCGTTTTTGGTACCACCTAGGCTGTGATTTATTGGTGAAAATAGTACTACAGCTGAAAATTATAATATTGGGGGGCCAATTACAAAAAAACTCGCTAAATCTGTCATTTTTAGGACTAAACTATTTATTTATGATCTTATACTACAATCTTTCATAATCTCAACTGGTAGCCTCAGACAACGATCTTATCCAGCTCTTTGAGAGTTGATGGTTAGGGTCAGTTATATACTTAGAGAGCTAGAATGGGTAAGCAAATGGGTCCATTTAAGACATGAACCCACAACCTCATAAATGTTAGACTTCTTTCACAACTCTAGGCCAAATGCCTATTGGTGAATAAAACCTATGATCAAGAAAAAAATGTGATGTTATTGAGAAGAACGAGAATCAGAACACCAACTTATATAGTTATATACACAAATTCATATCATAATTACAGTAAGTGTGAAAGAAAAACTCATTCATAAAAACGAGGACCTTTATTTACTAAAAACAAACCAGGATCGCACCTGAAGTGGAAGTAGACCAACTTGGATTGAACCCAGACGAAGAAACAGCAACCTGGTTAACCTCCATGGCTCTTAGCCCATTGAATTGTAGCATACCACTTCCATTGTTGGCTAATTCCTTTTTCTTCAATATCAAAGCAGAAGAACAAGTGGTAGCAATGCTTGCCATTCTTCCCAGATCTTTTTTGCGCTTTCAATTTTTGAGAATCATGAATTATGGTGGATAGATATAGAGAGAAAGATATGCGGACAGCTGAAGAAGACATTGGGTTTTCAGTGAATGAAAAAAACTAAGTTAGCGATGGTGGTGAAAACTCCGCCCACCAACTGTTTGATGAAAGTAGCGAGTGACGGAATGGACGATAATTTTAAAACAATACGACTTGGTTTTTCATGGTATTTGATATTGTCAATTGTCATTGAATTGAAGTAAAGATTAATAAAAGAATACAAAGATTAATTGTAGCTTTGGTTCTGTACCCTAGACATCGACACATGTCTTACTATAAAAAGATTGGGATTGGATCTTCGTGACTTTTACTTTTGTTACCTGCCAAAATATGTTTAAAGAGATTTTTTTATCATTATATACATTAAGCTGTTTTCCTTCATACTCTATAAATGTAAACATAAATAGAAGAAATAAAGAAAGATAGTAAATTTACATGTAATCTTTTAATAATTAGAAGGATAAATTAAAGTAATATAGTAAGAATAAATATAATTTTTTATAAGTTTAATGTTATTATTATTAGAATAAAAATTCAAATTAAGTTGCATAAAGTTTACATAATAGATAATAGAGTAAATTACACTGTTGGTCCATGTGGTTTGTCACTTATTGCATCCACAGTTCTTAAATTTTATTTATTACGTTAGAAGTCCCTATTATTTAGACTTTATAACACTGATAGTTCCTCATGCAGTCAAAAAGATCAAAGTGTCCTTGTCTTTACACTTAAACTACCGTAATACCCCAAATCCTCACTTTTTTCTTTATTTTTAATTTAAAGTTATTTTAATATTAATACTACACATTGTCGGATTACCAAGTCCCCTCCTCCTTCTCTTCTTCTTTTACCTATCCCCCTCCTCCATTTTAAACCCTAGAATTGAACACCATTGCCTTTATCATCACAGCCGCCACCCACCACCTCTCACCGGAGAAGACCGCCGCCAACCACCTCCCCTCGTTGCATCACCATCACCTGCGACATCCTCGCCATCACTATATCTCTCTTGTTCTCTCTTGTCCCTAACCGTCGCTATCCACCACCTGGCTCTCTCTCTCTCTGCCAAAACCATCTCCACCCACCGCCGCATAGACCCCTTGAAAAAGTGTTTTCTGGGTAAAAACATCAAAACACCCCCAGCGATGACACAAATTTGGATGTGTAAGTGTGCGATATGTTCAGATCCATCGATGACAACCACCGGTAGTAGACGATGGTTAGATATGGATATGTGATAGTAGACGACGGTGATTGTTTTTTACGGACGTAGAGAGGTGTTTCCTCTTGTTCTTGATAGGGGTGGGAGGTAGTAGACGATGGTTAGATATGGATGTGTGGTAGTAGACGGCGGTTAGATTGGGGTGGCTAATGGTGATGGTTCTAAGTTTTTTTGGTAGTGGGGTATGTAAAGTTATTTTATTTTTTATTTATTTATTTGTAATTAATAATTCACTTTTAAAACGAATTAAAGTTATAAAAACAAGAAATTAATAATTGAAGGGTATTATGGTCTTTTTAAGTGCATAGATAGTGAGTAGGGACTATCAGTGTTATAAAGTCTAAACAATAGGGACTTCTAGCGTAACAAATAAAGTTTAAGGACTGTGAATGCAATAAATGACAAACCACAGGAACCAATAATGTGATTTACTCTAGATAATATATAGCTTGTCCCTCTACAAATTTAACCTTCAATAAAAATGGCATGGCAAGAACATCTTCATAAAAATATCAAATTTTCTTACCGATATTGTCGTATTTTAACATATAATATATATTTATTTCACGATAATATTTATGTTTTTCAAGTCAAATTATAATCTAAATTGTGTTCAAATGTTTACTTAATCAAAATTTGGCTATTTCAGATTAGCAGTGTTCATGAGTGAAGAAACATGTAAAAATCGTTGAATTAAACACAAGTCAAAAGTTGCGCCAACATATGATAAAAAAGAGGGTTAAGAATATATATATATATATATATATATATATAGAGAGAGAGAGAGAGAGAGAGAGAGAGATATGATAAAATGAGAAC